>NIPQ01092765.1:10575-40096 GCA_002806875.1 Lepidotrigona ventralis hoosana
ACATTTTTTTTTTTTTTTTTTTTCACCGCCGTTGTTTTTCGAAATGGTCCGGCGTGATTGATTTTTCTAACGTTTTTATCGTTCGTTCACGTTCCGCAGGCCAATCGATGCACGCCTAAGCGTAGAAATCTATAATAGTCGTCGACTTTGTCGTGAAAATATATATTTTTTGCGATGGAAACGAACCGTCGTCGGACAGGGAAACAGAATAGAATCTCTAAATATTTATTTGTTAATAGAGAAAGGCTGACAGTTGTCTGTACGCGCTTGACGTGTTTGATCGCATGCACTTTCGTCGCGAAAAATCAAAACAAGCAAATTGATGTTTTTTTTTTTCGCTGTTTTTCTGACTATAGAGATCAACGGAATATGAAAAAAATTGTTTATAGTCGTGAAAAACGTAGATTGCATTTAATGTTTCGGATGAATGTTTCTGTTTAATTTCAAAGGCCAAGTAAACGATGCTTGAGGAATCATCAACTTCCAAGCCACTTTCGTTAAAGAAGATAATCGATAACTTCTGAGACATCTTCAATTTCAAAAAAAAAAAAAAAAAAAAAAAAAAAAAAAAAAAAAAAAAAAAAAAAAAAAAAAAAAAAAAAAAAAANAATTCACTATTCTTCTTCAGTCTTCAGAGATTCAAGATTTTGTAGTGGAAGTAAATATCGTTGGCCTTGCGGCGAAAGATCATCCGCTGAAAGAGTCCAGTATCTACTTCTCCAATTCCCAAAGATCCATGCTTTCCAGTGGCCACGGTGAATATTATTTCTAATACCAATTATCATTCGTCGAATCAGATCGCTAGTTTCTCCTTCAGTCTCTAGAAAACTCCAACATTAAATATCAAAACAATTTAGGATATAAAGATCGATAAAAACGTTCGTCGATCTTCAAGAGACGCGAGATGTTGGCCAGTCGAAGCAACCGAGCAGCTATGAGCGTGACAACGGACAGCGTCGTCCGAGGCTACGGCAGACAGACGCGTGAAAACTATCCCAGACGGAATCCGGCGGATGAAAGGAATCGACGGCCAAGAGACAGGACACGCATCACGACATATTGCATACACGAATTTTCGGGCGGCGATGGCGTGGCTCCTCCTGGCCGTGGCACGCACCAGGGACAATCTATGTAACGACCAGCGTACGAGCGCCGTCGGGCAAAACAACCGGCGCTTTCATTGTCCTCGCAACGATGGCGAAGCGCGCCGGCTCCGCAGACACCTGCCGGCTATCATTATTGCGTGGATAATCATGAGCTTTTTGTTATCGAAAATCACCACCTCTGCCCGCCCCATTTTTCGACTCTCTTTCTCCCCCGCCCGTCGGTCGCGCCTCACCACCGGCTGTTGGTTCGCTGGTAATCGTGCAATTTCTGTAATTCTGCTGGCCCGTCAGCGCGTGTAAATACTGCAAACGCGGCCACCGTAGCCTGGAACGACACGTAACTGGATTAACGTTCGTACCAAGGCTGCGACAGTCTGACTGGAACCGTTTGAACGTATCAGGAACCTCGGCAAAGTCTGGAATAGACTTTGAGTTTAAGTCGGTGAAGAGTTACTGCTCCGAATATTAAACTTCATTATATTATACAATCTTTGGATCTTTTGTAATAATTCCTCTCTCAGAGTACAGATAGACGGTATTACGGTTTACATTGGAGTAGATGACAACGCGAAGAGTTTAATAATTCTTAATACTTGTTAATATTTCCGTGTCAATTACCGTGAAGGTCTGGTTGCTCTTCAGTTGTAAAAAAACATTTGGCCAATTCCTCGATCATGCCGATCAAACGGAAACGAATGGGAGAGGTAGCGATGAATCGGGTGAAACGAACGGAGAAAAGGGAACGAAACAAAGTGGCTACCGGGTAGCCGTCACCGTGGCCGAAAATCATCGAAACGTTCCCGGCAAAACAATATCGATGGATCGGCCGCTGTCAGTCAAAGGTTGAAATTGAATTTGCTTGGCTAGTAATTGCTCCGCGTTTGGAATTTCGATTAGACGGGGAATACACGACGCGTTCCTCTCTCTCTCTCTCTCTTTCTCTCTCTTTCTCTCTTTCGAAATCATTTTCCGTGCCCTCATAGAAAGAAATCCTGAAATTCACGACCGTATACGTTCATCCGAGGCTCAAGTGTTGCAACTGTGATTCGAAAAAAAAAAAAAAAAAAAAAAAAAAAAAAAAAAAAAAAAAAAAATTTAAAAAANTCACTCTTAAATAGCTGGAGTAGAACACAATTAAGTATTAAAATCGTGTGATCGCGTATTGGAAAAAGCACGTCTGAATGGATCGAGAGAAATCATGCGTTGTCGAGCGATATTATTTTCAGTAATCGTTCGTTGAACCTACAGAGATAATTGAGGTAGACTTTCATAAAAGAAAAAAAGAAAAGATGAAAGATTCGTAAAAATGGTAGAAACGATGGATAGTTTCTACCAAGACAAAAAACGAAACATCTTCTCTCAAAAGACACACCACTTTCAGACGACAAATTTTCACAGAGGTGGAAAACTCGGGGAATTAATCGAGGAAAAAATAGAAAAGATTCGAGGAAAAATCCTCGAAATGTTGGCAGACTGCGACGCGAAGGAGGACGTAAGACGAGCGGAGGGAGGGGCCCATTATTAGAAAGGAGGAAAAAAGCCGCGCTATTTCCGTCCTCTGGGGCTGCCACACTTTGATTAGATAAGCCCACCACTCGTGCTGCGGAGATTGGAATTATTGTTCTCTCTGCCTCTCTCTCGCTCCCTTCGTCTCTCCGCTTCAGCATGTTGCACGAGCAGAACGAAAGAGCAATCGGTGAAGGTGTTATATCACGATCGTTCTTGTTCATTGTAATTAACCGCCTTTCCGCTTCTAGATTCGGATAGCAGGTACGTTTTCAGATATCCTGAACAGGCACGACGCGATAGCCAAGTCAGACCTTTATGATCCAACATTCGAAGAGATCCTTGCTGCTCCGATGTTGAATCTAGCGAACAACGATCCTCGTTCAGGTGTGTTAGATTCGTCAAATTCTCTTACACTGCGAAAGGTATAAAATTAACTAAGTACTACAGCAATTTTCTTTTCATTTTTTAGGTCGAATTGCTTCTTTCGTTCGCATGTAGTACGCTTAATGATAATTCTCTTTATTTCATTTTCTTTTTAGTGAAAATATTGTTGGATGGGATACAAGAATATCATTCGTCGTTCTTTGACTCGATACGTATCATTCCCTTTTGATATTAACACTAAAGCAAAATTCATAAGAGAAACTTCTGGAAATTTAATTAAAGACACATTGTTATATCAGAATTGGTCGTCAGTGATCATACACTCGGATATTCATTCAGAAAGCTCCGTCCATTCTCAACCAGAGATGTTAGAGAAGGAATCTCTCGTAGGAAAAGTCACTACGATTGAAGTAACTTCCTCTTTTCGTAGGAAGGACGAAACTGCACTGCCTCGTTCTCCACCGTCGCGATCCATTCTGAATTATCCGCCGGCGTGCTGCAACCCCATTCTACTTTGCTCCTCTTGAATGGAAACACCACGGCGGCCAGCCGATCCAAAAAGAGTGTCGGCCGGTACGTTTGGAGCATTACGAGCGTCCGGTACGTGAGAAGTCGTGGGATCCGGTCGCGGAGTCGAACACAGAGCTGCCTTGTTTCTCCTGGCCGGTGATCGTGGTAGTCGGTAGCGAGGAATAATCTTGTAGGCATCGGTTGGCGCACCGGAGCTGACCATCTGGGCTCACCGACAATTTCGTGCAGTTTGCGGTCGAACTTTATTTGTCGTTCGCCCTCGTGGCCCGAGTCTTTCTTCCTCTTGCAGCCGCGCGCGTTTCCTTCCCTCTTTCCTTCTGTTTATTCCCTCGTCTTTCTTTTCGTTCCTTCTCTCGCTGGTGGAATAACAATTTGCGCCTCGCGAGCTCCCATTCTTCGCTTTCTCTCCTGGTACCAAGAACATCATGCTCCACATCTTTGGACGAATTTTTCAAAAATGGGAAATGAAACGAGACGAAATACGCTTCGACTCTGTCCTGGTCTCAAGTGTATTTCGCAGATCGGGAGAATCTTTTTCAAAGAAAAACACAGTGTAGAAAAAAACTGTCGAAATCGACCTGTAACGTTCGGCCTTTTTTAAAGGCTGTGACTGAAAGACATGCATCTACTAAATTATCGAAAGATGTCTCTCGAATCGATACCTCGCGGATAAAATACCGTAGGTTACATAGCCTAGTGATTTTGCCACTGAACGTCCTGTTCAGTGATTACGTAAGCAATCGAGCCTATGCACGTGGCGCATAATGTGCATCGCCGTATAACGATACACACGGACTGTATGCATATTGCGACCCGCCCCAATAGAGAATCGCCATGTCCGCTGTGTATACTATGCAGACACGGGCGTTACTTGGCTCTACCCGGAGGGCTCCATCAATTCACCGGCGGCGGTTGGAATGTGCGAGGAATGCTATTGAAGTCGATCGAGAGACACGAGCCACTCGAGTTTCTTAATTATCCCTCTCTATTGGGCTAATTGCACAAACATCTGACTCTCCTTGTCTCTATGTTCTGGACGCTGAACGTCCCTGCTTTGGGCAGCAAGATTTTTTCCTTAAAATCTCCGTGTTCTTCTTGTTAGATGTCTGTACTGTTGAATTGAATTGGTTTATGTTGTTCTTGGATTTTTAGAATATACTTTAATGCTGCGGAAAGTAACTAATTTTCATTCAAGGATTTATACATTAACTTTCCTTAGCAACTGTGTCGTGACATTGTTTCAAATTTAAATATTCAGATCACAATCTTTCAATGTTACAATGAAAGAAACAATAGTGACTGAATGAACAAAAGTATGCAAGGGAGTTAAAGATCTGCGTTCAGTTTGATTTAAAGTGAAAATAAATCCACGGGGTGGTAAAGTGGTGTAAGATTGGAGTGGAGTTAAAGAGAAACGTGTTACGTTTATTTTTCAGGGCAGACACATATCCCTGGATTGGCGCGAGTTCCCGCACTGCCCCGGGTTCCTGGACTGGCGCGAGGGACCTTTTCCGACGCATCAAGTCCGTTCACTCCCTACCTACGGGAATCAGAACCGTACAGGAGGAATAAGCATCACGTCGGCAACAACGTCACCGCGAATTCGGTTAGTGGTGCCTGTACCAACCCCAACAACACCGATCCGACCGCATCGCCTGCTTCCAGTACACACCTCGGAGCTAATAGTGGCTCCTCGGCTCATCAAGATTGCTACAAACACAGTCCTCAGCATGGTGGTGAGTCTTACATCTTCTGCTCTAGCTTTCGTGCTTCTTTCTCAACGTTATCTAACAGCAGACTAATTTTATATATATATGATATGACTAATTTTTGGTATATTATGTTGGCCGTGTGTAGATTGTAAAACAATAAATTTGTAGAAAAATGAAAGCAGTGAAATTCAGTTTATACATATACTAGGTATCTAGGTATATAGTTAGCAGTATAATTTTCAGGTCAGGAATTAGCTCTTGACGTTGGTGTAACATAGTATGACTAATTTTTGATATATTATGTTGACAGTGTGTAGACTGTAAAACAATAAATTTGTAGAAAAATGAAAGCAGTGAAATTCAGTTTATACATATACTAGGTATCTAGGTACTCGTATATAGTTGGCAGTATAATTTTCAGGTCAAGAATTAGTAAAATATCGTTTAGATTATTGAAAAATTCAACATCTTCATATATATAATACTTATATATCTACTAAGAAATTGATGCTCTTGACGTTGGTATAACATAGTATGACTAATTTTTGGTATATTATGTTGACAGTGTGTAGACTGTAAAACAATAAATTTGTAGAAAAATGAAAGCAGTGAAATTCAGTTTATACATATACTAGGTATCTAGGTACTCGTATATAGTTGGCAGTATAATTTTCAGGTCAAGAATTAGTAAAATATCGTTTAGATTATTGAAGAATTCAACATCTTTATATATATAATATTTAATATCTACTAAGAAATTGATGCTCTTGACGTTGGTATAACATAGTACGTATTAAGCTTCTGTAACTTTGATAGTGGTGACTTGATTTTCTTCCTTGTATGTTTGAAGGATTGATTGAGACAGAGGTATTGGACAGTTTTCTCCGATTTCTCGTTACAATGTTACACAGGTTGCAGATATAAACGAAACGGATCGATTCGAATCAGAATGTCCAAGCTACGTGGCTGATTAATTAACAGAGCCACTTGCACAATTACAGTAATATTGTTAGTGAAATTTTATGAGTCACGAGTTAATACATCCTGTTGTATAATAGTAACAAGTCTGTTAATAGAACGAATGGAATTTCATACTTAATTACATAAATGAAAAGTCATTTGGTTCCGTCCATCCTCATGCGAAATTACAAACTGTAAATGAGAAGTCTGCGCAATTGTACCCTATCAATTCATTAATATCGTTAGCTAGTTAATTAATAACGTTACAAGTTGTAGATTATAAATTTCTCATTTCACAGTTTCACGTAAAACTGGATTGAATAGATTGAAATAATAACATCTACCTACGAACTTGTGCTGTTGTGACAAATATTTATTAACCTCGATGAAACATTTCACTAGGCAACATTAGGAAAATTATGCAAGAAACGTTTCTGTCAAGTTAGTGACTCGCCAAGTCCTGTTCTACTTAAAACTACAAGTGAGAAGGTAACAATCTGCAGCTTGTGACTCGTCCTTTCGCTAATTACTAATTTGTAAATTAGCATGTCTCGAGTCGTGGATTACAAACTTCTTCTGTAGAATTTTATAACTTCTTACACAACGTGCGACTTATACTTTCGTTTGTTTCATTGTAAAACCTGTTGCAGTTGTGCAACAAAATATATCAACTTCTAACTATTGAAAAACTCACTGAACGAATATACGACACGAATATTTTTGTAATTTTACATTCTTGAATAGGCTGTGAATCCGCAACGTACCAAGTAACAGCTCTATTTTAAATACCTCACATAATTATCACACATAGTATTCAAAGTTAAATTTCACAGAAACTTTCTGTAGAAAGCAGTCGAAATTTCTACTTGTACAGATCTTTTGCTCCGATAATTTTTTTCAATGATCCTAGTTCGATCGAAAAGATAGGGGTCGTGTCTTCCGGTCTGTTTGCTCCTTTGGTTTCGATAGCGGGCATCATCATCTTTTCGCTCACGACCAGCATCCTCGTGGCTCGTGCAGCGACTCGAAACTACGCGCAAACCCCACCCAACCCCTTCTCTTCTATCAAAATGGGGAGGGATGGAAGCTGATGGTGAGGGATCAAGAGAGAGGGAGAGGTCCGCCGTTTCGCGAGGTAATAGTTTCATACCTCGTTCCGGCTCTGCACCCTCTAATTCAACGTAATAACGACATTCAACCTGCCGTTTCCATCTCTTCTCTCGCTGATCTCCGCCACGATTCACCGTTGCGTCTCTCTAGCACGAGGCAAAAGTGTCCTGTTGCACTCGCCAAACAGATTTACCCGCTACTCGATTCCGTTTTCTCGGCGTTTATCATAAATCGTGCCTATTCCCTCGTCTCCACGGCGAAAGGAGATCGTTGAAAATTGTTTAACTTCTCAATAGCGGGCAAATATTTTCTCGTGCATGTTTCGAGATGGATTAATTATCGAACTGTCGATTTTAACACGCACTTGTAAAATATCTTGATACGTGAAATAGGATAGTAGATACAGGACATATGTACGAAATAATGTAATTGCAAAACGTGAAACGCAAGGAACGTAGAATTCGGAAATAATAATTGAAGGGAAAAATTCAATCTTTGGGAAACTTTGAAATAAGGATTGAGAAGGCACTCGAATATCTCAAGGGCGATGCGTAATTTGGAATGTCGCACTCGGATGTGATCGGAAGATGTCGTTTTCATGCGACAGCACGAAAAATTCCATCCTACCGAGATGAGTTGAGAGAGATTCGAACGATATAAATTGGCTCGGACAAGGTTGGACGGTAATTTTCGAAGGAATATCTCGAAGAGGCGAATATAGTGGTATCGGGAGTCGATAATTCAAGATGCAAAAAGGCGGGAAACTCGGCAGCCACTTTATTTCTGCGTGGCTCGTCTCGCATCAGCGGTCTCGACCTGATCAAAGTTAAGTAGACGCGCCCCTGGCTGGCAAGACCTCTTTGAAGCTACGTTGCGGTTTCTCTTTGCCCTAATCTCCTCCTCTTCGACCTCGGCTACCTTCTCCGTCGATCGTTCCTACCTTCCGGGCCAACTTTGCGCTGCACCCGTGTCACCTTCCTGGATCGGCCACCATTGTAATTACCTCATCTAGGGTAGCGAACTTTCTCTCATCTTTCTTCTTTGCCTCGTGCAAGACAGTGGTTTCCGTCTTTTCTCTGAAAACGGCGAGATTATGTGAGACTTATCAGACGACAACGCGGTAACTCACGTTTCTGATTTATTTCTTTTTTTTTTTATTTTTTTTTTGCAATAATTTCTCAATCGATTTCTCGAAATCGAAATTATTTCGAGTCCCTTGCATAATATACGATCTAGTCCGAATATTTATCGAAGTATATCGATTTCAAATTTCACCAACTTAGATGTATTTACAAAGATTTGCAAAGATGTCTTGGATCCATTAGATTATTGTTTTCACTTTCAGTCAATTGTGTAGTAATAATATTATTTATGATAAGGACGTTATGAAAAGGACGTTTCTACTATAGTTACTATACTCGAAAAGAAGAAGAACTATTACAGTTTAGTATCCCTCCAACAGTTAAAGAAAATAGTTAACTTTCGTTTCTTCTCTACTCTGGTATCTCTCCATAAATCGCAATTATTTTTCCGACTGAACGATCGTCCACTCGTAATGCTCGCATTTTCACGCCTATCACATGAATGGAAATAGTCGGCGGCGAAATTTACCAGTCAACTCATTCATCTCTCCTCTCTTCTTCTTCTTCTTTTTCTTCTTCTTCTTTCTCCTTCTCCTCTTCTTCTCCTTCTTCTCCTTCTTCTGTTTCTTCGCGCCTAATGAGCAGATTCAAGGGCCTGATCACACGTACGAATGAGCGCAGAGAGTGCGAAATGAGCGTCGGTGGATGCAATTTTCTTCCTCATCCTTCTTACCTCTGTTGTGGCCAGCTCCCTCTCTCTCTCTCTCTCTCTCTCTCTTTCTGAGAGTTTTCGAGTCAGGGCACCGATTCAGAGAGATGCACCTCTGAATTTACAGTCGGTGCAACCTACAAGACAGCGCCGGTGCGGCTCACGTACTACTCACGTGCACGTCTGCGTAATACCAGGGATCGATCGATCGCTTCTCGATCGATCGAGAGCTGGATCCATGTTGTTTTTGCCGTTCGCTGCTGGCAGCCAACTCCTCCTTTTGTCTCGGGTTCGGTTCGCTTGCGATGCCAGACGTTGTTGAATCGAACCTCTTCCACTCCTCTCATCTTCTTCTTCTTCTTCTTCTACTTCTTCTTCGTAATCTTCTTCCTCCTCCTCCTCCTCCTCCTCCTCCTCCTCGCTATTTCGTCTCTCTTTCTGCTCCGCCACCGGTCTCTCCTTGCCCGTGATTGCTCTCTAAATCTCACCTACATGATCACTGCCGATCGTGACTCGGCCAGCAACGTTTACACCGACTATGAATCGAACCGCCTTCTATCTCGCTGGAGGAGGGAACTTTGAATACTATTTTCGGTCGAGCAGAATATGTTTTTGCCTTTCCTTTTCTCGATGAAAGAATGACATCGATACATCACGACGGAGAGTAGGGCACTATGAAAGAGTAGGGCAGAATTAAAATAAAAGAACAAAGAATCCGCCAGATATTGATATATTGATGAAATTTTATTTTCTACAATAAATACCGATTACTGAAAATGAAAAGTGTCTAAGGATATTCTTCTATTGTGCCTCGCGAAGAATTACAAGCGGCGCATGTACCATTCTTCTCGTCTTGAGAAACTAGCCAGGTCGACAAGCAAGAAGATCAAATTTTAATCCCGCGACAAATTGTACAATTACGTCGATAATTGTTGAATTTTACCATGGTAAAATATTACGCACGACACGTGAAATACAAGCGCAAAACTGTTCCACGGTAGCCGGCGCGCCAATCAGAGAAGCATTCCTTTCGCCAGCCTTCTTGCCAATCTCGAACAAGTACACCGTCTCGATTCGCGATAAACGCAACAGAAACGAGCTCGTACAGCAACAATCTCGGGGCTAGGAAGGTTTCTGCAGGTGAAGAAAAAAGGGAAGCGAGCGTTATTCCTGTCTCTTATAATATAACCGTGTCCGTTTCTCGTCTTCTTGCCTGCAGTCTCATCTCGAGTCGTGATCGGGGTAATGAGGCCCCGCCAGTGGCAAGCGGCGCTGAGTACCTGAAGAGCTGGTGCAGAGAATTGAAGGGAGGAAGGTTCGCGAGTCCTCTCCTGCCTGTTGCTTGAAACGAGCAAGAGAAGAGAGGACAGAGAGGGAGAGGAGAGACAAAGACGCTGGTAGGGGTAAGGATGCTGATTATGGGGTGTCAAACAATCACGCTGATTGTATATTCTCCGCTGACTTCTTCTGTCGATGTTTACTTCGTAGACACAACAGCCGAAAGCTGTGGATCTGTCTCGTTTCCTTCCTCGGCTCTCTACCTTATCGTCGTCTCGTAGAAGCTTGGTAGAAGTAGAATCAGGGGACAGCGACGAATTACGTTGAGTCCACTGTTGAACTTGAAATTAGGTAGGGTTCTATTGAGGCAAGATAAGATGTTGGTTTCATTCGCTCGAATTGAAAAAGTAAGTAATTTTCCCAACCAGTAATTTTGATATTTTAATATATTTTTCGTTCATAAAATTTCTACAAAGATATTTATAGCATACTATTAATCAGCTGAAGAAATCGAAGAAGAGAGGAAGAGGTCAAAGATTTCAAAACGATTCGAACACTTTAAACGTNCAGTAATTTTGATATTTTAATATATTTTTCGTTCATAAAATTTCTACAAAGATATTTATAGCATACTATTAATCAGCTGAAGAAATCGAAGAAGAGAGGAAGAGGTCAAAGATTTCAAAACGATTCGAACACTTTAAACGTCCAGGTGTCTTCGTTTTGAAAATCCTAAATGAAAAATACATCTAGTCATGCCACGAATCCGGTACCAACAGACTAGAGAAATCGAAAGGACGAAGATCTCGCGATTCCCACGTGCCTCGATTGGTAGTTCCTCTGCCTTTTTCTCCACCTACTGGTGATTGTCGTGTTTCTTACTCGTCGGACAAAATCTTCGTCCAACCGGGGGCTTAATGGAAGGCTAGTGCGTGCTTGTACGGAATCATTACTCCGGCTTGGGAGAATGGTCGGGAATTTTAGTTAAACGGCACTCTGCTACCGCGTAAGGTACCGCGAGAGAGAAAGAGAAGGGACGAGACTGAAGAAGAGAGGAGACCCCCTCGTCTCCTTTGCCGTTTGATGTCAAACTGCAGCCGGATTCGCGTAGAATTTCATCCGGAAAGTCTCGTCGTCTCAGCGAGGACGTTTCTTTTTTTTTTTTTTTTAAATCCANTTGATTAAATTTCTTCGTGGCGTCGGCGCCTCCGAAGCGTCTGAGGTCTACGAGAGGGGGGAAGAAGGGTTACCTTTCTTAAAGGGGCGCCAAAGGCAGAGAAGTTGCCAGGCAATTAGGAAAGTGTCACATACACTCCTTTCGCGAGTCTCCCTTGCGACACGCCAACCCCTATCATGCTCTATCAGCAGGTTATTAACGTACAAGCTTAAACTTGCCGCGGCAACTCTAAAGTATCCACGCGACACATTAGGAAGCTAGCAATCAACACCCTCGCCGGGCACATCGTTTATTGTAAAAAAGAAATCATACTTCTCGGCTCGCCTTCAGAACGACACAGTTCCATGGAATTCTTAATTTTTATAAAATACTGCGCGACGAAAGCATTTTGTTTTTTTCTTTATTTTATTTTATTTTATTTTATTTTACCGAGTGTCACAGTGTTTGTTCAGGACTTGCTCGACATATTTTACCGATGACTTTGATTACTCTAAAAAATATTTATGAAAAAGATCTACGACGGCGGTTAATGGTATCTTTCGTATAAACGAATTCATTGTTCTTGGCTTTTTAATCCTTTGCAATTACATTATATTCATGAAAATATTCGTGAAATTAGAATTTCTTTTATTCGTAATTAATATTGAAACACGTTGTATTTGGTCTATTTGTAGAGTGAGGCTCGACGAATTCTCGATTTGTCAGTGTCACAAGTGTGTGGATTGTTGTTTAAACTTAATGAGAATCCAAGAATTCTTGCATCGTACTATTAGCCTCTCATAGAGGGTTGAGAAAAGGTTTCCTCGTGCATTTATGTAGATTTTAACGCGCCTTTCGCTTACTATAAGTCACGATACGTGTAAGTAAGGAAACTTGGTTGCAAACGAGGCTTCGATGCTCGCCGAAATGACGAACGCGACCGCAGAACTTAATTAAACTCGTAAATCCGTCGCCACCGTCGTTCTAGACAGCCACGACCGTTGTTGCGTCTTGCTACTTATTTCCCTGCTGCTTGTTCGCCAATCGCAACTCTCTATTTTGCATTCTTGTGAATGTATTCTTGATACGTTGCAACAGGGCATTATCCTTTCTCATTCGAATCTTCTTTTCCTTCGTTGACGAATACTTACGACTTATAGAATCAAGAAATTTTCTGGAAAACAATTTCTTTCTTTTCCACGAGTGTGAAATAGCTATTGGTACACAAAGGGTGGTGAAAGTGTCGAAAAAATCGTAAAATAAGATTTTTATTATTCGATTTATTCTATTTACTTTTCAATTTTATTTTATTGTGTGGTCTCTTGCTCATCATGTAGGTTATTACGTTTAATTATTGTATGTGTATTTAATATACCAACGTCTTACGGATAGAACTTTTTTGTATAAATTGTATTGAGAGAAATACAATACTTGTCCTTAGTAGACTGTGCGTATAAAACTGTATAAAATATTCAAAATATGCTACTTAGGTGACATCATTCGCACAAATATCCGCACAAATAGACATCTACACAAATTTCCAAATTCGTCTCAAATTTTATCAACGTAACCATTTATCAACCGCCGGTGTCTCGTTAGAATTTTCGCAAAAATACCTTTCTTGAATGATTTCTACAAGTGTTGAAGCCACTTTACACGCATACGTTATATCGAGGACGATGGAAGGGGGAAAAGCTGAACGAGATCCTCGGCTTCCGTAAACTGGAATTTCAGAAATCCCTGGGCTGCGGTGCTCGCTGAACTTTATCGCCTGTCGGTTTATCGCGTATCCTGGTGGCGCGACATCCTTCGTGTCCGTCCAATCAGACGCGCACTTGGCGGACGACTCAAGGAAACCCGTGGTGACCGTTCGGCCAAGACCGCGATAATAACTGGGCCGAACGGAGCCATTCGTTTCCACGTATTGCCCCTTTTCAAGCGCTCAGGATTTAGACGAGGTGCTTTCCGCAGATAGCCGGAAGCCTGGTCCCTTGTGACTTGATCATGTTTGATCACAGGCGACAAGCTCGCTGAATTAATCTACGTATGTACTGTGAGAATTTTTTTTAGTATCGTTGCCTCTGTTTCTCGAAAGATTCTGAACTTCTTTTCTGTACGGTTGTGATTTATTTCTGAATTATTTATGTAAAATTGTCTCTTAGCAAATTTTTAATTCTCGCCAATTTTTTTTGAATAAATTTGCTCTTTGTAATTAGTTTCCTTATCCAAGGATTGGAAGCCTTTTAATGTAATCTATTTCTGAATTTTTATACCTTATAAGAATATTACATTCATTCTGTTTTTTGTCATTCGAGATTAGAAAGCCGTGAATTCTCTTTGGTTTCGTCGAAGTAAATAGCGAGAGTCGTGATGATTCGTTTGATTGGACGTGTGGAGAGAGGAGGCTGAGAATCTAGGATGAGATGGACGAGTTTTTGGCACGAGGACTACTCTTGGGAGGAGGGTGGATTGAATCGAAACCCTTCGGCCCTGAACGCATCCACGCTTTTCCCACGACACTTTCTGCGATTTACTGTTCGTACACCGTCCTCAGTTACTTACCACGTACAAAAGTTTGTTTGTGACAATTTTAAGACCAGCTACGTATCATGTAAAAGTATGAACTGCTAATACAATTACAATTTTTTGCAATGACGCGTTGATAGCCACAGTGGTAAGCAGAAATATTTGTAAAATTGGTAGAAATTGATCTGAAATTTTGGTGTATTATGCCTTCAGAATTTTGCAAAGAATTACATTAGAACGCACACAACTGGTAGAAAAATTTAATCCTGAAAGGAAATATTTTGTCATTTTGTCAAATAAGAAAGTGGATATTGTATTTACTCCACATTGTATTGCCACTTTAATCATCGTCACAAATAAGTACGAATNTATTGCCATTTTAATCATCGTCACAAATAAGTACGAATGAAATTGCGTGCCAAAGTTCCTTCGCATTTTCCAAAGAACGACACGCTGTTCGTTCAAAGCGAATTAAAAAAAAAGAAATTTGCAAACAGGATCGAGTGGNGCCACTTTAATCATCGTCACAAATAAGTACGAATGAAATTGCGTGCCAAAGTTCCTTCGCATTTTCCAAAGAACGACACGCTGTTCGTTCAAAGCGAATTAAAAAAAAAGAAATTTGCAAACAGGATCGAGTGGGTCGGCTGTTCGATGAACTGGCCGAAAATCGAGAGGCGTCCGGCAATCAGGGTACTCGTTCGAATCGATTTGTGAGAGAGAGATGATCGAGAGACAATCTCGAGCAAATCGATCGAGGTCGATCCGCCAGCACGAAACGTAGAAAGAATTGAGCCGGACCGAGCGAAGCGAGAAAGCAGTTCACGATCGAGAGGATCCCGCTTCCCGAGATCGTCATCCTACCGAAACATCGGCGCAAAAACTCTCGAAAATCCCCGATGTAAAAGGACGGGCCGGGCTTTTTGCAATAATAAGCGGCTGCGCCTAGTCGACTGAGGAAACGGAAAATTGTACTCTCGATCGCGTTGCTCTCGCGCGTTTTACCATTAACAGACATTTATTTGGAACAGTTTCTTTCACCGCGAGGCGAAAAAGAAAAAAAAAAAGAAAAGAAAAAGACTCGGCTGCTTCTGGGATTATCTCATAAAGTGTCTCGAATCTTTTTTTCGAGAAATTCTTGCTACGTGGCCATTTTAGAAGGAGACTGCAGGGAATTTGCACGCCTTGTGTTTTACAATTCTGTCATTTGTATCGGGCTTTTTGTGCGGAACAATCTTGATTATTCTTGATCGTGACCACACGAACAATGATACTTGGATGAATTGAATTTTTTCGCACGAGAGAGAGAATCACAGTTTGAGTCGTTCAGGACCCATGTCAGTTGAATAGATATTTGTTTCGTCTTCTAACATAACAAGAATCGTAATGAGAGTCCTACTTTTGTTTTATATGTCACACTCAGATTTCTAAGAACGCATCAGAATTTTAACCATAGAAATATTATTTATTAGAAATCATAATTTCTAGAATATATAGTACTTGCTAGAATTGAGAAATTCATATCTATTCTGTTAAATTATTCGATCAAAATTAGCTTCTAAATAAGAATATAACAATTTCTGTTCTCTTGTACAGAGATCTATGCTATTTGATCTTTCCTTCAAGCAAATAAACTTGCCATCAATATTCTAAAAATGAAATATTCTGACAAATTGATGAATATTCACAACGACAACGGATTTATAATCCTCAATGCTTAAAAAGAGAAAAGAGCTTTTCTACACTACAATGAAGCTTCAGCAGGAACTTTTATTTAATAACGAGTTGTTCACCTCATTCCCCATTCGTCTCGCGCTCCTCCCCTGTTACTCGGCCAAACCGTAAATGATGTTGGTTTCTGCAAAAGGATTTAAAGGTCCTATCACGTTTCTCATAATGTCCTACCGTTCGCAGAAATCCTCGTACGAATTACAATACTGTTTCACAACCAGTTGCTGCTGCTGTCTCGTGTTCATTCTTTCATTTTAATCGTGACCTGATATCAGCCTCTTTGTTTCTATATTCATTCATTTCTATATTATTTTATTCAGCGTCTCGTTATTCCAAAGAGCTGCGATTTTATTTGCAGAAAGCAAAGTCGAGGAAATTGTTTCAAGTTTAAAATCTTGTTGAAGTCCGCCGCTTTTCTAGCTAATTCTTCGTTTCTAACAATAAGACCACCCACCACGTTTACCTCGACTCGTTGTGATTTTGAAGACCGGAAATTCCAGAGATACTTGGCGTCGCCATCTTGATCTCGAACGTTCCCGACGTTCGAGGCCTCGTAAGGCCATCAGAAAGCATAGACACGTATTTGCGTATATTTATTCACGAAATAGCAAAAGGAAAATGTTGGATATGAAAATGTGCCTTTTTTAAATCTTCACTTTCAATAATAAATTCTAACTCTAAGCGAAACTAGTTTTTCAACTGAGTGGAATTTAGTGTGAGGACTTTCTCGAAGCTACAAAAAATTTTGCGAATGTCCCGTCGCAGGTCTTATCGAAACCAAAGATATGAGAGCGCCTGAGAGAATAGAAAAAATTTTTAGTTCGTTAAAACTCCGAATCGAGGAAATCCTCGAAAGAGATAATCCGAAGGAAATAGACTTATTTGTATGTTCTAATGTTCGACAGAGAGAGATTTCACTTCATTCTAAAACACAGATATAATGAAACACAAAATTCACTCTAAAGTACAGACGTAATAGTAAAATTTACCAAAACAGTTAATACAAAGACATTGAAAGGAGAATGTACACGCAGCGAAAGAGGGAAAAGGTCAAAACTGAATTGTGAACTTGTGGAATGAAAAAAGGAGGAACGAATGCAAGAGGAACCACCAAAGTGGCGAACGGAAGTACCGGTAAAAATAGACGAATTAGGATCCAAAAAAGGAAGCACGTACTGGCCAGCTTCTTTTTTTTCCCCCTATACAAAATTCTTCGTACTCGTAATATCTCAGCTACACGAGGCTGAATCGTGTCCGAAGAGGAGAGAAGGAAAGCAAGCAGAGGAAAAAGGAAGAAAGACAGAAGAGAAGAGGATGGCTAAGCAAGGGAAGAATAAGACGATGGAGAAGAGGAAGAAGAGGCGGAGGCAGTTACGTGATCCACGCTCGAGAGGGCACGGATCTTCGTCTCGATCCTCGGAGATCCTCCCGTTTTACCTGTAGACGATTTCGGTCGTCTACCAGCTCTTCTTCGTTTTTCCCTCGGTTTCGTTAGATGTCGAACGAATATGGGGCCAAATTGAATTACGCCGATGGGCGTGAACTGCAACGTTACGGCCGTGGATCTTTTCAACGCGGTCGGATCATATGGTTTACGTTGTAAGACGTTCTTGTTCCTTTCCTCTGATGTACATCGAAATCATAGTTTTTTCTTTCTTTTCTCAAGTGTAAATTCTCATTGCATTAATTTATTGCAATGAGACGTATCATAAGCTGAAGATTTATTAGATTTTATATATCTGAAAGTTTCCAAAGTATATCTGTAATTTCCAAATTTACAACGAAGTAACGTACAAATACATTTTTCGGTACTAATTTGTTTGTCAATCGATGTTAGAAATAATTCCATCGAAAGGTGTTTCATGATAATTCGATAAATTATTGTACCTTTGTTAAACAGTATCTATCAGAATTCAGCTATTGAATGGCACTTTATATAATCGCGATTATTTTTAATTGGAATTGCTGAATTGAAACGCTGTGTACGATATACAAAGATGTATTCCAATCCATTTTTAAGAATTCTCCAAAAGAGAAAATCGCGTGCAAGCTGATCCCTTTAACGTTTTGAGCCTCGCCTGCGTGAAGGATTGAAAGGAACCTTCCAGTCTTTTCACGAGATATATTACATTCTTGCTCAAAATAGATTTAACTTAGAGAAGTATCTACCGTTAATACAGCTGCAATTTGTTGCTGCAAATCGAGGGAAAGGAAATCGAGATCGCGGAGGTTCGACGAAAGCGACGTAGATCGGTGGTAATCAATTGATCACGGCTGGATCGCGGGACCGTTGATCAATTGGCGGTTAATTAAGTCTCGACTGAAAAAAAAAAAGAGAGCAAGTCGAGGGAAAGAAAGATCAGAGGATCTTGTTGCTCCAGTGATTCCTCTGGACATTTTTCGATATTTTTGCTTCGTAGCGAAAACGAGTAACTCAAACGAGTCGTCTTCAGATCGAGTAGGTTACTTTTTAGGATAATAGTTTCAGATAGAAGCCAGATTGACATCTTTGACAGATTTCTGATCGATAGTTTACTGAGCTCGATTATAAGAGAAAGTTATTAGTTTAGATAATCTTCTCTAATAATTTAGATAATTAGGTTAGAGTCAACTGTTAGAGATTATTACCAGAAGATAGTCGAATATTATCAGGTATATTAAATTTATTTATATTAGAAACAATAATCAGAGAATCACGTCTACCTGAGTGGGAACACGACGATCTACAATCCAACACGTTTACTTTAATTTGCTGTTGATGATGGAATGTTATTATTTCATATTATGTAAAAAAGAGTTTTTCAGATATTTCCTAATACTAATCACAGTGCTAAGGAAATTGCCAAGAATTTTGTATCGAAGTACAAAAGAAAGTATAAGTTGCATTTAAATGAATTTTAAACTTCGTTCAACGTCAAAGTCTCTGATTCGTGGATTAAAAAAAAAAAAAAAAAAAAAAAAAAAAAAAAAAAAACAAAANAAACTAGACATACGTAAGAAGACGCGTTTGGATAAATTTCACTCTCGTTCGTCGTTTAACAATTCAAAAAGGTGAAACACCGACGAGGATCCAAAGAACAAGAAGAAGAAGAAGAAGCTAGGAAACTCGCGTGTCTATCGATGGATAATCACTAAATGGAGTACGGGGCCCGTGAATTTCCGGACACAACCGTGTGATTGGGAGGGGGGTGAGGTGAGGGGGAACCACTCCATTCATGCTCTTCATTCACCCTCGAAATTACGGCGGCGCGCGCGGCGGAGGGACTCGAAACGAAACGAAACGAAAGTCGCCGGAGAGAGAGAGAGAGAGAGAAGAGGCGTCGTCGCCTGAAAGGTAGGCACGAAACGGGACAAAAGGGGAAAAACAGAAGAAGAAGAGACTTGGGCCGCGGAACGAAGAAAAAAGAAGAAAAGGCGGTGATCTTTTTCTCCTGGCGACTTCACCGGGGGAACGAACGCCTATTGTCCCGTTTTTTTCAAGAGCAAATTGCTGCCGAATCGTCGTGCGTGCTCGAGGCTCGCCTGTTGTGCGGCCGACGCCGCGTTAAACAGATTTCCTTCTTTCACAGTCTCCGGTTCGAATCGGCCAGATGAATGGACAGATGAATGGAAAATAACGAAGGGGACAACGGCGGGAGCAACGGCGAAACGCGCGAAAACGCAGGCAACGTGAAGGAAATTAGTAGTGGATGGGCATTGAAACCGTCGTCGAAAGCCGCCTACTTTTGAAAGATTGACGAACCGTGGATATGGTGTACCCCCTCGATACACATCCAAATTGCTGGCAAACACGTTCGTTCGCCTCCGTGCGTTCCGTTTCCAGCATTCGTTGATACTTTCTCACGTTCTCGCGCTCATTGTTACCTTCAATCGTCGTGATATCGTGTCCGGGGATAATATCGAGCAAATATACCAAGAGTGCAGGACTCTCTCTCTTTTTTTTTGGAGATATGGAAAGGAAGAATCGTTGATTTTCGTTTTAAATTTCTAAGAAATTTAAAGACACGAGAAATGTGTGTGAAAAGACACTTTGCTCATTGTCTCATCTTCATGAGACTCTAGACTCTTGCGAGTAAATTTCGCAGTAAATTCTGATTGCCATCGGAGATGGATGATAAAATGAATCGAAGGGGGCGGATAGATCGTTGATTTAGCAAGGACGCGAGAGAGCGAGCTCTGGTAGCCGGTTGCTCGCGATCCCGAAGTCATCGAGGGGAAACACTATCCTCGGGACAGGATACTCGGTGTATAAGAAGAAATCGCCGATGGTAAGCGATACGCAAGGCAACAAGAGTTTCCTGGCCGCTCGTATGCGTAAGACTTCTCTCTCTCTGCTCTCTGCACGTTGTGCAGGGTTTGCCAGTGTGCACGGGGCCCGCGATACATGTCAAACACGTACGTGTTGGCGTGTGTCGACATTCGTGTCGAGCAGGAATATCGAGACGACGCAATATCGACTTACGTTACACGACCAAACGAGCATCTATCTCGGTGGGAAACGAAGCCCCACGGCTTCGTCTGTTCGACGTTCTTCGCAACGTTCATTCTCTTTTCGATTCCGAAAACTTCTTCTTCCACGAGACGGGCTTGACCGATGAATTCAAGCAACTTCGAGCAAGCTCCACTCTCGAGTCTTACGAGGTACCAAAACATTCTGTATTTCGAGCAAGTTCCACTTTTAAATATTTGGAATATTCTTCGCTTCAAATCTTTCTTCTTTTCTTCTTTTCGTGTCCATTGGGTTCAGTAAATCTCTCTTTCTCTCTCTCTCTCTCGGTTCAGCTCCAAATTTTCTCTACGCACGCCCACTGTGGGATTGAAGAATTCCAAGTTCTGATATCTGATCTCTACTTCTAAGTTTCAGTACCAAAATGTTTTCTCCTCTACTTCAAGTCTTTTTCGATCCACGTTCGTTTGGCAATTACACGTCTATTTCCAAGAAAAATTTCTGCTTTCAAAATGTTTGCGTGTTCCATAAATCATATATAGAAATACAAGACGTCATGCATTTTACATTTCGTGGAATAGAACAAAATAAAAAAAGAAGCACGTTGTTGGGTTCGCAAATATTAATTTCCTAAAAAATAGTGATTTTCACGAAATCAAACGAAGAAGAAATATTTCGAATATTCAACGTCCGGTCTTACGATGAATTATCGTTTGTCGTGTTTTTCATTTGTGATCATTCTCGATTGAAAATCTATCATTTTCATGTGAAATAATAAGATTCACGTCAGCGGAGAATCAGTTGAAAGTATTTCGGAGCTGAGCCAAGACGTGGACGTTCATTCTTTTGCACTTTGGTACTCGAGAGTTCCCTTGGTTGAAATTCTTGGCACAGACCAGAAGTTAGGGTGCACAAAGCAGCCTAAAACGTGTCAAGGACAAGTCCCTTGGATATTTTGTCTGCTGCCTCTGGTATTCTAGGCTTTGAAACTTTGAAAATGTCCCAACTTCTCCGGTAAGCTAGAGTAGAGTTATTCGAGTCAAGCCAAGCTTGTAAGTCGCTAGATTTGATCCCGAGCAATTTTTGAAAACTGACTGTCGTTGCAAATTACAGTTTTCTAGGAGAATATAAATCATTTTCATCAAAAAAAAAGAAATATCGTACGGTATTAAAAATACCGTAATCAATAAACTTACGTCAATTATTTTATTAACCTTGCTGCGTTCTTTGGATTTTTTAATTAATAAAAAGGATGACATATCATGATATATTGAGGAGATATATCAAAAAGACATATGTTTAAAGACAAACGCATTTTGAACTTGTTCTATGCTTTCCGTTTAGTATTAAATTTCTTAGATTTTTATTAATTCTCAGCACTCTCTGGGAGTTAAAAAAATATCTCAAGTTCGAGGAAGATGTGAAAAGGGATCTTCTTAATCCCAGTATGCATGATTCTCTGTTGCACATCACAAATTCACTCTACTTTCTGAAATGAGAGTAAAGGCAATCAAAGTAGAGAGATTTGAACCTCCTCGCTGACTCAAATCATTTTCTCATTCTTGACAACTACTGAACCTAATCTAAACCTGACACTGAAACACACGATTCTCGCCATCTAACCAAAAAGTAAAATCAGCCGAAAGTAGTTATCTGTCAGTCATCGTTTTAGCAGTTGCTTTGCGGAGTAGATGGATCAGTGGATCGTTCGATCGGTCGAGGAGGGATGAGGTCGATGAAGAAGGTATACACACGGGGGCTGGCTGGCGGTAGCGTGAAACTGAGCGTGGGGCGAATGAGTTAGGTGGGAGGGAAACCGAGAAACGACGAAATGACGGCGGTCGATGGACGGTTCGTTAAGTAGATGGCTGGTCGGGAGACTAAGCACCAAAACCACCTCACTGTGGTTTCACACCCGCAGAGCAACGGACAGAGATCCGGGCAAGGAGGAACAGAGACAGGGAGAGAAGGAAGTAGTAAACAACTCGCAGTTCCTTTGGTCAGGACTCGTGCGCGTCCCTCTTTGGTCAGGATCGAACGGCGTTGCGACGTTACACCTAACCTCCCGATTTCTTCTTCCCGTTTCCTTCGATCACGAGAGAGCCAACAACTTCCCGTGACCGACGCCGCAACGACGGTTTCGAGATCGTCGACGGATCGCAGCCGATTGGAAAGTTTCGATCCGTGTAATAATACACTTTGTCCTCGCCCTGCCCCGTTGCAAATCTCTGGCCCCGGTCTGCGGTTGACACGATGACGACGAAACTGTGAAATCACTCCGAGTGTCAATAACAGCACGATTTCATTTTGTTCCACCGATCTTTAGAAACTCGCCGCTCTTCCCCCTCCCCCCTGCTTATTAGCCTGTTTAATCTTCGAACGGATGGATTCATTTCGAAACTCTTCGCGTTTTCAATTCAATCTTCTCGGGTGAATCGGGTCGCGATTCGTTGCATAAAGGGCGTCGAGCATCTTTTCGATCGAGCCAGTTTCGCGTTTCTATTAAACAAGATGGAATTCTTTTCACCCCAGTGAAAGAAGTGAAATTCTACTGAATACTTCTTCACAAGTGAGAAACAGCTAAGCTATTTCCTTTTGCCGAGCAACTTCCTCGTCACCCACATTTTGACCCTCGAATGAACGCGTGCGAGCGTTCGTCGCAAGATCAGGTCGAGGTCGCGGGCGGTGGATCCGATGGCAAAACTGTCGTTACGCCTACCAACCTCGAGGAAGGTCGAGGTCGTTTCAGGATTCTCAAAGGGGGCCGCCGCGGGGATGAGGGCGTGCAGGTGATTACCGAAAATGGCCGTGTATTTGCCGCAATTACCGGAACAACGGTAACAAAACAAAGCACAGCAAAGCATGGGTCGACCATCTGTTGGATAATAGTCCGTTTCAAGCTTGTTCAGGGAACAGGCTAGTTCTATGAATCACGGGGAAGGGAAAAGAGGCGGTCGAACCTCGAGAATTGATCGACGAAGATGTCAGGTGGATCGTTCGATCGTTTCTGTGTTTACAAAAATTAACGCGATATATATATCGAGATGCCGCGTAAAATCGTGGAAAAAGAGAGGAGAACGAACTTGCTTGCGAGATCAGGGAAAATTCTGTCAGGTGGATGGCAACGAACAGATGTTTTACATTGTTCGTAAGTGATTCGCGATAAAAACACAGCAAAGTCGATCTTTTTATCGAAGTCAGTACTTCTTGTAGTCAGTGTATACCGCAAGCTTTTCCTGCTTCGGTGAAAACAGCTGATTCAGCCAAGCAGATCGTTGCGGAGTAAAGTCGAATTTTACAGAGATTCCCCCGTCACCGGCGAGAAACTTACAGTCAGTCTACATCTACGACGCTCAAATATTTATAGACACTAATTTACCAGTTAAACATCAATAAATCGCGAAATTTACAGTTACCATAGGTACATTAAAATTTATAAATATAGTGTTTTGAAAAAAAATACAACGATTCCTATGATACCTGTCTGGTACACGTAAAACAATTTTCTATTCAGGTCCCCTACTTTTGCCCAAAAATCCTCCTTTAAGCATCGTCGATGTTCTAGAATTCGTTTAATTTTTCACTAACAAATCGATCAAGATCCATGAGATATGCAAAGGACTCTTCTTTTTCTGTTTCAAGTGGTTGAAACAGTGAATTTGACCGATGTACGCAGTCTTCTCTAGCTCCGACTGTAAAGCGAGGGAACAGCTCTCGGGTCAAGGCGGGGAAGTCGCGGAGAGAATTGATTAGAAAACCGTCGATTTTAATAGCCGATAAATCACCGGTTTCACCATCCACTCGGACTGCAACGGTTCGCAGTGCCGCGCTGGATTATGAGAGGCTGCTTGCTGGCCGCGCAAGAAACAGACGGCGGTTTTCTAATTAACGGTTGCTAATTCCCTCGTAAACGTTACGGACAAGCGTTCACACTCACGGACAAGGCGAGAGCCATCCAAGTCAAATTATTTAACCTGCCGAGGTTGAACTCGACGGCCGCCTGTACGAAACGTTTCCTCTACTTTACTTTGTTGCGCTCGACGTGTGTCGTTTATCGAGACGCCCCGACGTTTATGGCTGCCGTGAAGGATCAAGCGAATTTCCACGTCCCTTCGAGCCGGTCTCGTCGGCTTTCAAAATATCACTCAGCCCATAAATTGAACTATGTGAATTCTTGAAAATCTGGAGACCGCGCGAGGATTCAAACGTCGGGTCTCGCTGATGATTATTTCACTTCTCGAATCAACATTGAATGAAATAATCAATCGACAATTTATCAAACCTGTTGCTCTCGTATCGTACAATTTATTAGTATCCTCGACTCATTCACGACTGCGAATTCGAGATCTGGAATTATTGTTCCTTGAAGAGGTATTAAATGAAAGGCATACGTTTGAAAATGATCGTATTATATTGGCGCATGTTTGCTCGGAAAACAGTAATATTCATCGAAAGTATTCTATGTTCAACGTATTTAACGAAAGAACTGGAACAAAATTGACAAACTTGAAAGACGCATCAACGATTAGCTTTCGAACGTTGTATATTAAAAATGTGACAAAGTAAAAAAATGAAAGGAAGAAACTAGAAATCTAGAAATTTCATCGGCAGACAACAATAGTCGAAATGCTGGGTGTTCTTCGAGTGCAATAAGTGTTCGTGGTTGAATTTTTTACTCGTGAAATTCATAGGAATTTTGTGATCGAGGAAGTTTTGAAAATTTTTAATGATCAAAGAGTCACGAGATGATTCGCAATTGTTAGCTTCCTCGTAAGAGAGTTCTTCTTAGAAATGGCTGGACGACGAACATGCCCTTGAGAAAGCGTGTTTTATCATCGGGCTGACGACTATCCGCTCAGAATTGTCAATGTCCGGACTTTCCAAGTCTTCCCGCTACTCAACAATTATGATCATCACGTATGCACCTCTGCGCAAGTTTCTTGAACTCTTTGATTGACTTTTTAAATTTTTGCTTGCATTTTATCTGAATAAATTAATATCCAACCATTTTTTTTTTTTATTATTTTTTCTAACGGAATGATCAATGAAAACTCTTTATGGTTTGATTGAATTCTTTAATTCAATTGAAAAAATAATACTTGATAATTTTTTTCTTTTTAACGAAACAGAACGATTGACGAAGAATTCCTTTTGAAATGATTGAACTTGTTGGTTTGTTACACAAGAAAATGTTTCGTAACTGTCTCCTCCTTCTTGGTATAGTGCGATCTTGATAGAACTCTTTGATTCTTGAACTTTTCTTCATTTTCTTCACCTGAAGGAACCACGTTTTCGCAGCTCATTTCTCGATCGAATAACGATGCATTATCATTCACTTTTCTTTCCTTTGGTATAAAAAATGATTGATAAAGCTGATCGATTCGAAGATCAGCAGGAAGCAGGACTATAGTGTTACAGACGTCGAATGAAAGCTGAAACGGCTGAAACGAAATTGAGAGGAGGAATAAAAAAAAAAAAATGGAAAAAAGACAGCGAAATGTTGTGTGTCTTTTCGTGAAGCTTCTTTCCCGATCTCTAGCAAATATACGCGTACACACGTGTGTGTGTTTCACAATCACAGGTTCGCCCGTGTTCAACGTCAGTGGCGAATAAAAATCTTGCCGAATCATCGATGAATCAGCGTAAAGATATTTTCCTCTCTCTGTTTCCGTAACTTTTACCGGTCAGCTCGTCTCGCCATTACCCGCGGAGGTACTTGGAAATTCATTGCACGCCCGACGGAAGTCGCGAACTCTGCGATAAATATTTCACGAGATGATAATTAATATCGGATAATTACTCGGCATGAATAACGTTAGGATTGTTCACGCTGGACCTACGTAGAGCCACGTAGTTTTTATTTGATTATCATACTAATGGATTTTCGTATATTTTTGGAGAGGATTTGAAACGAGAAAAATGTACAGAATGTTCAACCTTTTGTTAGTTAAATACCATATCTTTCGAACTTCAAATTAATTCAAGTATATAAATGTACGTAATCGAACTCGTGTTTAATAATAAAAATAATAAATTTTGTGTATATTGATTGTTTTAATTCAATTGTTATAATTCTGCACGTTGTAAATTCAGAAGATTGACCGTGCAACGTTGTAGCAATCGTTTCGACTTCCGGCATACTTTGATTCGTGAATCACCTCAATTAATCTAACGAAGTTACTCACTCAGAACCCCGTTACGATTTCACAAACAGTGCGTAGAACCCAGTCAATGAGTCTTCTCCCTGGAATCCTGTCTTATTCAACGTTTGTGCTAGATATGTATTAATTGTAAGAAATATTATTAATATGTTTATATGTAGGAAATTCAAAGTCAACCATAAATCTATCACATCTCTCCTTTCTTTAAATATTTACTAAAATTATCAAATTATTCAAAGTTTGATTTACTGGCGTCAGATTTCTCTTTCTAAGAATACAAATTTGCACAAGTATAGATGGTTTCTTTCTAATAGATTTTTAACGATTTTCTGTTCCAGATACGAGTACGGGTACTGCAGAGTGGACTTATCCATCGGCAGCACCTTCTTATCCAGCTCCTCCGGTAAGCAGCGGTGGTTCATTTTCACCGATTCCTGGAGGAGCGTTCTCGTATCCAGGAGAGGCACTTTCTCATCATCCAACGACAGAGCCAGTACCATTACCCACCGGTTAGTACCAAAGGAATATATTCGTAGTACAACACTTTATAAGTTTTAATAATCATTTTTAAAATCGTTCATTTCCATCATTTTATCACACTGTCAAAGAATTAAATACAAGTCAGTGGTTTCTGTCACTTGGACATTTATTGACAATTACTTGTTAACACTAATATTCGTGTAATCTTATTTTTATTAAAAGGAAATCGTCAGGCACGAATATTTCTGTAAATCTGAATCAATTGACCTCGTACACGATTATTCTTCAAACACTTTGAAAGAACATCGTAGATAAATCTAACACTCTAACATACCTAATACACTAACTATGTCTGAATCGATTAACAAGATCAACAGATGTTCAGAGATATTTCAAGTTTATGCGTGTCATTCGATCAACATGCCAGTCACATTTACGCAAGAATCTACATAGTCAGCAACAACTCTAGTTCATCATTCAGAAACTCATCTCTTCATCACAATCTACACATTTAATCTGTTCGCTTCAACCACTTTCCAGTCTCCAAAAAAGTGTTCAGTCTTTAAGACTAACTAGAGTCGACAGAATCGCGAACAAAGTCTGTTTTAAACCTTTCAGTTCTTCCGTCAGACAGTCAACAGGACACGTACACGCCGAACTGCGTTTCCATGTATCCAAGCCACGGTACATCGTCCACCTCGTTACCACTGGTAGCCGCCAAGTCCAACGATCCGGACATCTTCGCGGGCAGTGGGACAGGCAGCGGTAGTCCAGGTTATCACTACGGTTCCTGGACGTCTGGACCGGCCACCCCAGTTCCAGTCGCCTCTCACAATTACAATCCAAATTACCAGGGCTACTACAACAATCCAAGCCAAAATTACATAAGTCCAGCGCCTATGGTTCTCTATCCGCAATTGTACAGCACGGTGAATCAGAATCAGATTCATTTGCATCTTCACGGCGACTTGAGCGAGGAACAAGTGACAATCGCTGGGAGCAATCTGACGATCAGCAGCAACAGATTGGAGATCGGTGTCATGGGTGAGGAGAACGAGCAGAGGAACGACGTTTGGAGACCTTACTGAAGAGAGAAGCTTCAAAAGATTCAGTGATCATCTTAAGGCTTAAGACAATCTAAAATCTGAACAATAAAATGTTATTCGAAAACAGATTGTGAGTGAACCGCGAGCGAGTCGATGGTATGAATCGAGCCTCGAAATATCGTTCGACGAATGATATCGACAGACTGAAGAAAAAAGAAACTTCACCAGTGTTATAAATGTGATATCGATGAATGATAATGTTTTCAAGGATTTAATAGTGCTTGGAGGAAAAAAAAAAGAAAGAAAAACAGAAACGGTTGATTTTTCGCGGTAACGATTAAAAGAAATGGATGGATCAGTTGATCGTGAGAAAGTCGCAAAAGTGTTAAGAAGGATCCGAACGTGTGAGATCGAGACTTGGCTCGATCGTTTGGAGGAAAAAGTGTCGCTGAAAGGAGCGTGTTAGTGGGATCACGGCTCGATACATGGTTGTAAACCGAGCCAGCTCGTACATGTATCCGCAAAGTGGGAAGATAGTCATGTAACATTGTAAATACAGATATTTTCCATGAAATAAAATCTCGCCTGAACAGGTTCCTGCATACCCTCGTTCGCTAGATCCGTGACGAAGAAGCTTTATGCACAGTGCCATGCGTCAGAATAAAATGAATATCTGCTCTTCTTGTCGAATTGTGGAAAATTTATTTATTCATGAAGAAAATTGAGAAGAAGTTTTATTAATTGTTAAGGAAGGTATCATTTTATTTGTCGAAACAGTTATTTTTTTCTACTAATCGAAAAAGTTTTATGGCTTAAGAAAAGAAGAATATTCAAAATTATTCATCAAAATAAAAATAGCAAAATTCTACGATAAGAAAAGTGATACACTTATTGTATATATATACATCACATACATACATATATTGTATATATATACATCATTTACACTACATGTATTATACACTTATATATATATTTTGAACATTTTTAGATTTAAATTTTATTGAATTTTAAATGATGTTAAATTTCAAGTAAAGTCCCTCTTGAACTTCAAATGCTCCCACAAATGTGCATGGGAAAATTCTCGAGAATTTGGACTGTCTGTGTTCCTTATTTCTTCCAGTGAGCTTCATTTTATATTCTACTATAATAATTTCATTTTTAAAGTCAACAGATAATTCTTGAACCATTGCTGATACTCTGTATTCGTGATCCTCGCATCATGATCCAATTGTGAACTTCTTTCCTTCTTGAGAACGATAGCTCGATATACACGTCAGCACACGTTTTCATTTCATTCCGATATGGCACTGTACATAGCGAGTAAAGACAAGTAAATTAACAGAGACTCATTGAAAATATCGACGATCTCTCGTTTAGAATCTCGTTAGCAGGCAAACGTAACAAAGGAGAGATTAACGAATTAATCTTTTCACAGTTCGGCTAGAGGAAATGTCTTTACACAGCACATATGTGGAAACACATATGGTCACAGAGGTGTGTGGTTCTCCATTTTCTTTTTCTTTTTTTTTGTTTCCCCTGGACAGGGAGAGAGAGCACGGATAATCCTTTTCGCGAGCGCGCTGCGAGCTC
>NIPQ01092767.1:0-39285 GCA_002806875.1 Lepidotrigona ventralis hoosana
AAGTTTATTTTAGATTATATGAAAATGAGAAGCAATGAAAATTTTTAGAAAGCAATAAGTAGGAAAGAATATCTCAGAGCTAGAAAGCCATTAAATTTTAGGTTGGTGAATGTATTAAGTGTATACTTACCAGCGAGTTTGATTTAAAGGCAATCGTAAACATAGCTTTGTTTCAAAATTAGGCAACTCACTTGGTATATAGTTATGCAGCGATCCTGCTATACCTGTTCCCAGTTGATCGATGCGAACGTCAGACATTTTTATCTGGCTATTATTCATTCGGGACATTGAAATTTAGATACGTGACCGATAAAGGATCGATCCTTGAATCTCGAGTGGCGCCAGCTTCTGTATTACGTTTTCTACTTTCAACCTCCACTTGTGACAACTATTTGTCTTCATTTGTTGTCACTCTGTTCATTGATCGTGGCAGAATAAGGTCTCCTTAGTATAAATTCCACCAACTCGATGGCAAAAGGCGCTCTAAATGGAACATTGATTAATACCATTAGATATCGCAGATCCGAGGAAATCCGTATTTGTGAAAGATATAATACAAAAAAAAAAAGAAAAAAAAAATCCACCGTCAAATTTCGCAGTCCAAAGATTTAAAGAATATTACTGCAAAGTCAATAAAAAAAAAAAAAGAAAAAAAAAATCCACCGTCAAATTTCGCAGTCCAAAGATTTAAAGAATATTACTGCAAAGTCTAGATGGAAAATTAATGGACTTGGTTAAAATAACTCAGAAGTTTAATTAGTTAATTTTTTTTGTAAATTGTATAATTAATATTCAAACTTAAAACAGAATTATTATTATATTTCATTCAGGAGATAACATAAATAACCATAAGTTCCGAAGTAAATATGAGGAAATAAAATTCGTATTAGTTTTTAATTTATGGAAATGATCAATCACGGCTTCTATCAACGATCCATAAAAGCGCGATAGAATACAAGTTAATTACAGTGATCTCAGCTTCCTATATCAACCTCAACGGTCCTCGATTTCGTAGATTCGAAGATTTAAGACGAATTTTACCATTTAAAAATCCATCGTTAATAAAATGAATTGTAAATTCAGTAACTTGAAATTAAACATGTGTAAAAATACGATGGAGTACAATAAGAATAATTGTAACGATCTCCATTCCTTGAGCATGAATTCTTCAAGGCTGTACAGTTAACGAATCATTCGTCAAGGCTGTACAGTTAACGAAAGTTATTTCTATGACAATGAAACGGCCGGGAGAGTGGCCGAAGCTGGTCCAGAGAAATGATAGTCGCCGATAATTTCATCGGGAACAACCGATAAAAGTTAATGCGGCGCGGTGTCTTCCCCGCTTCAAGATCCTTTGAACGCGGCTGGATAACCTGTTCTGGAATCATTAGATTCAATCTAGACAGACGGTGATCGCAGCAGGGAAACGGAAGATATCGATTCCCGATGGAAACTTAAGCACGTTCTACCTATCTACGTGGTTTCACATTCAACGCATTCCCCGATATTCGATAATTAGAACGCGGGATCAATTACGGCGAAATGGCTTTCTATACCGATGACTCGTGGAATGTCTATTCTTACGGAATATCAGGCCAATCAATCCCATCCGTTTCAGTAAATACTGTAGTATCGAAATTATTACAATGTACAGTAATATTTTTAGTTACTTTTATTTTTAATAGATGGCCTGTTTGATGGAGATGCGCGAACGAAAAGTATGAATGTAATGTGAGAAGTACAGCGAGAGTTGTAAAACAGCGTTGAATAAGTGTGGTCAAAAGAGTGATCATTTTGTGTTGTATAAAAAAATTGTGTCGTTTGAGTTTATTCGAATTATTGTTGTCTGTGTTGTCTATCTTGCTTTTATTATTTGTTGTTTTGTTTTCGTTTTCTTTATTATTTAATATAATAAACATCATTAAATTATATCTTTATAATACAGTTCTTTTTTATTTGTGCAAGATGATCGACTCTCCTTTGCGACTTAATTCTGGTGCTTTTTAATTTGAAGTATAATAGCTAAACTGCGGATTTCCATGCATATATAGAAAATTTGTAGACGCAACTTAATACACAAAAATATGTAAAATATTTGAAACGTAGTACAAAGATAATTTTCTACGCAGCTTGCAAGTAAAATAATGATATTGAAATTAACAAAAAATGTTCTGGCTAATGAACATTCGAATCTTATTTAAAAAAAAAAAAAAAGAAATATTAACTTAATACGACCAACAAGCAATCCCATCGCTTCCCTGCGGTGAGAGATTTTCGAAACTAAAAGGGAAAGATTATAAATATCTTCGGACTTATTTATACGTCACCCTTCTTCCCTTTCCTATTTTTATCGTTGAGAAGAAAACTAAATGCCAATTTGCGCGTTATTAATCTCATCGATGTTAAATACAAAGGGTTTACGAAACTAAATATCTATTTTAATCAGTAAATTATGAAAATAGATATTTTAAAATCCAACGACCGATAGAAAAATGGTCCTGTGTTCCCTAGAAAAATTATTATCTCGCTAACGGCCAATTTTCTACTTCACCTACTTATCAATTTCCTCTCTGGATACACTGAAACGATTTTACCAAAGCAGCCAGAAGACGATTTTAAATTCTGTATATCTTTAATTACAACCTATTTCAACGTTAATCTCTGGCATTCGAGCCTTCTAATCTCTAACCGTAGTCCATTCATGTCTACGCGAGTATGTGGTCACTGCTCGTGAACTGGCATTCTAATGATAAACACGATTTTTCCCTGTACAAACATCATCGGCCGACCGTGTCCATTTTCCATAACTGTCCATAATTTATCACTGGATAAGTTAAAAATTATTCGATGTTAAACGTGGCTTATGGAATTGAGTCATGGTAATCACTGTGACGTTAATAAACTTACTCCCTTGGAGAAAAATCAATTCAACGTGCGTATGCTCGATCATGTTCCGTTAATCCGTTTTCTAGCCGATTGAATGTACGACTTCCTTTTTGTAAACTGTGTCTCTGCGTATGCTGCGTAAGTACGGTGACTCACGATAGTAAGGACTGTCCATGAAAAGTTTTTTTATATAGAGCATTTTGAAATTAATTAAACGTTACAGAAAATAGAAATTTTTGTAGAAACTTTTATGGATCCGTTTTCAGGAAATTTTGAGGACATATATGGTACATTATAAAATATTCGAAATGTAGGACAATTTTTCATTTATATTTTATTTCTTAAATCACATTTCAGAAATGTCTGCAATCTAATAAAACACAGTGATAATATTGGTATAAAATCTATTAATTTTTAAATAAATCAAATTATCTAAATAGCTGAACTATATTTCTAGCTATGTTTTGAAAGTTTCTACAGATATCCAAAAATATCAATTATTCATTATAGATGATTCACACTTCGTATTCCACAGTTAAAGTTTAACAGAATAGTCTCGATAATTGATATTATTGGATCACAGACAATTAAAATAATTGTAATTCAATTTTGGATTAAATTATTTAATTTTCTCCAATTTCAGTCAGAAGACTCTATTTCATATTTGAAAATATATATATATATATATATATATATATATATATATATATATATATATATAAAAAAAAAAAAAAAAATTNTACAATTCTAACTTTATTTTCTAATCGAATTGCAGAAGAAATTCAAGCACTTCTAAACGATAGATGCATTTATACACATTTGCATCGTTTTATCGATAGATGCAATCGTCCTGTGGCCATCAAGTACTGCAAAGAATTCGCAATCTCGACTGTACGGTGTATCTCGAAAAGCGAACATACAGTTGTATATAGTTCGTAGTTTATGGCACCGGTAACAGATGGAGAGCATGGATATCTTGGCCTCTCACCCGGACGTCGCGAATTTGCAAATTATAAAGGGCGATAAGGCACCGCGAGCAGATACGCCGTAGCCTGATTGTATTCAAAATCTCATTGTACTCCGCGAAGATTAATGTTATCGATAGTTTATACATATCTGTTGCGCGGTACACGTGTAGTGTAGTTTGCAAAATGTAGTAGATACATCTTTTTATCGTGACAGATATACGCTCGTGTGTTGAATAGGGGTTGTTTATCTGTCGAGCGATGGAAAAGCGGAATACGCTTTGCCTTTTTAACCTTTGCCAATAAAATTGTGCAAATCGTGGGAAATATGACTGATTTCTTATGAATTGAATACCTATTACTCTAAAGGAAAAATTTCCTGTTGACAGTTTTTAATTTTAATATTCTGTAGTTACCGTGGATTATAAAATTTCGAAATTACACCTGTATCTTACAATGTTATTGTTATTATATTGACACTACTGTTTGAAGTGTTTCATTAGTGTTTATCCTGAAACTTTTGAACAGAATTGTGCGTAAAATTCGATTATATTTAATACACGTATTTTAAAGCAAAAAATTGGAATCTCCGTAGTATAATTCTTTTGTCATCCTCATCGCTTTTAGAACGTAAATTTAATCAAAGTGAAGTTATTCGATTTAAAAATACCCTGAGACATTCATTTAATTTTTCATCACTGTGTAATTTCATGTTAATTTATCCTGAGCATTTCACTTCTTAATAACGCCGTTTTTCACAAAATTCGCAAAATTCGCAAGGAAATCGATCCTGTGAATATGATTTCGTAATTTCGTTTTATGAACAGGACAGTGGTTCAAATTGCCCGATGCTAATTTCGGCCTACCGCGAAGAACTGACTTCGTGGACACATCACGAATACGTGCACATGTTGCTTCGTACGTTCGTATGTGACTTTTATGTAACTTTGCGGTAACGCCTTGGACAAAGCCTTGGACGTTCGATCGTTTTACTTTGAACGAACGTGTTCATTCGCTTCCTTACTTGATTCAAATGTCTTATCTATGCCATTTAAAGATAAGGCGAACTAGACTTTCTCTCGCAAACTTTCGTATATGATATTGGATTTTTCTAGGATGTTGAATGTCGAATATTTATAAAAAAAATTTTTTGGCGCAATTAAAAATTACAAGACACGAACATGATAATATTATTATTAGTAACACAAAAGTTTATCAATTACTCACACGGTGGTAGGGAAGTTATTTATTATACTATCATAAAGAATTCCGCCTAATTGTTGTGATAAATAATTTACTGCATATTACACTAAAATTCATAATAAAATGTTTTTCAATTTATATATTCGGAAATTTGTGAATTTTACATTCAACTGTTACAGTGATGAATGGAAGTCGGAATGTATATATACAACATCTAATATTCCTGTAATTTGCAATAACAATAGTATACATTGGTTTTTTACTTGTATTATAATTGCTATCAACAATGTTACAATTGCATTAACTAAAAATTGGGCAGACATTAAATAGGACTTTGTGTCTCAGAATCTGAAATACCGATTAAGAAAAATATCACTGGCTTTTTATATATAGCGCACTCTATACTTAAGCACATGAGAAAAAGCATTGATTGTCCGGTCTATCGTAGTTGGTCAATGTAGTTAGTCAATGATTATATTTTATCAACAAATGATCACATTGATGATCAATTTTATCTACTACCAGAAATGTAGGAATTTTAATGTGATTCAAAACACAAATTAGGTATTCTATCGAATTTTATGTAACAATCGATGTATCGTAAACTTTAATCAGTATATTTATACACTATGCAGAAGAAATTGTTGCGTGCTGGCACAGACGATATTGATTTTTCCGTGAAAACTTCGAAAGCACAGATTCGAAACGAAATACCGGTAACCGATGAAGAAGGAATCTTGCTATACTCGAAAGAAATGAAATCAGACTTCCTTTTCGTTTAAAACGACAAATCAATTACAAAAATTATATACGCGTCATTTTCTACTAACAATTAATTTTACTACAGGAAAAATGGTAATTTTGTTACAGAAGAAAAGATTAATCGTGTGATCAATCTTCGATAATATGCTGAAAGAGCTCGTACTTTATATTGTCATTAGTTTAAGACAAACTTCATGATGAACAGAACGTGATTCCAAAAAAAGCGGATATTTCTAAGTTGCATAACGCGAATAGAAAATATAGTTAAATGTAGATATTTCGTTGTTGGCCATAGAAAGAGAACTGAAAGAAAATCTTGAACGATCAGTTAAATGGGCAATTGTATAAAGCCTAGCGATCCTTTAATTGCATCCCTTCCGAGAGGCGTCAATGTCGACACAAAGGCGATTAGAGAATCAGGATTGCCGATTATCTTTGTCATTGGTGGGCCAGGAGTTGGAAAAAGTTATTTTATTTGTATTTTTATTTGTACAACTGTTTGAAATTTTCCTTTGACCATCTCATAACCTAATAACATTGACAGTTTGGTTAATTTCTAGTTGTACGAATGATATTCATGAACATATCGCAAAAGTTCAATACTTGAACTTACCGGACTTGAATCTATTTAAAAAATTAGAATTATTAACAAGTTTTTTTCATTGAAAGAAGAAAGATTTTTATCAATTACAGAGAGAGGACTATTCTCGTTCTTTACACTTTGACAGAAATACTCAGAGAAGCGTTCGAATAAAAATATAGTAAAGATATATGAAATAAATGATCTTTCGCTAAACGATATATTCCTTTATTTTCGAATTCTTGGAATGGAAAGTTCTTTCCTAAGAATTCCGCAACAGAAATTACTCTCAACTCTCGATAACTCGCGACTGCTCGTTCCAGGAACACTGTGCGCTCAAGTGGCGAAGAAGTACGGTTTCCATGACATAATATCCACGGACGTGATCCAGCACGAAATGTCTAAGCGTACGGAAAAGGCACTGGTGCTGGCGCGTTTAATATCGAAGGGTCAACTGGTGCCGTCGAACGTGGAAGTGGAATTGATAGCGATGAAAATGCTCGAACACTTGAACAAGAAAGGGTTCATCGTGAGCGGATTTCCTCAGCGGAGAAGCGAAGGGAAGTTATTCGACAAGGAGGTGCGACCGCCCGATCTCGTCCTGATGCTGAACGTTCGAAACTCGGTGATGAGCGACCGGTTGATGGCGAGAAGCGTGAAAACGACCGAGAGATTTTTGACGGACTTCGAGTACATTAAAGCTCAAATCAAGGCCTTTCACAAGCAAAACAAGTTGATAGTGAAATATTATGGCAAGTTGGTGGTGGTGATTGACGCCGAGCCTGAAACGATGACCGTATTCGAGAAGGCGTGTGAAGTAATCGACAATGTTCTAGTGAATTTCCCAGGCTTCGAAACGACTGCTACTGCCAGCACAGTGGCTGAGAAATTTGAATAGATTTCGTATTAAAAGTATTTTATATAATGCCTGTAAGATGCAGAAACTTTTTGTCCATGAAATAAGACTGATCTGCCGTATAGAAAAGATTTTTATCGTAGAGACACCACTTTTTGACCGAAGACTTTTCATTCGGTTAGATGTAACATAGGTGTTAAGCACAGGTAACGGACATACTGTAATTAAAAGATTAATTTAACAAAAAACAAAAAAAGAAAAAAGAGAGAATTTATACAGAAAACGTGATTCATTTTGTACATCGTGAACATTCGTCTGTATGTATATCTATCTACTTGAACGTTGTTGTAATAAACGTTATATCCAATTAAAGTAGTCCTTCAACTAATTTAATTTTATTCAATTCTGCTCGAATATAATGACAGACGGTATCTGGACGAACGCAGTACCAGGTATCGCTTTGAACGAATTAACTTTGACTCTTTCATTTGGGGAACGCCTACAACAGAGAAGAATTATCGAAGTTAACTTCTCTGTAGCCGGGAATATTTTTCACTTTCAGTTGTGGCAAATGGATTTCACAGGACTCTAACTTATATTTCCTCGTAATTCGACGAATAAACGAGTATGATTGGCAAACTAACTGTTCGAAATAATTGGCAAACTAACCGTCGACCGCGTATTTTTCCACACATGAAAAATGTTCCTGACGGGCACACGTACTCTCAATGCTCGTCCGTATTTATTCATCCCCTTGTATGTGTTTCCGCTCGTTTTAATCAGTAGATGGATGGTTGCTTCTATTTATGAGCGTACGTACACACGTGAAACATCTCTCTGTTCGAAGAGACCAACAACTCTCACCCTCGTACCAAGCGTTCGTATGTGCGTGCACATGATTCTCCTGTTGGATATATATATTCATAAACACGCGTGTACTTTACGTGGCATTTCTATCTGCACGTGAATCCTTCGTGAATCTCGATGGGTAACTGATGAAACGAAATTTTACACGTGCCTGCACCACGGGTAGACGGAGACAATGGTGGATTTAATTTTTGTAGAGTAGAATGAGAAGAATATTTCAAATACTCGTGATGAATTCAATTTTTAAATATAATCAGATACGAATGGATATGGATCCAATTTTTCATTGGATGGTCATATTACAAGTATATACATATTTCAGGAAGTAAATTCCACCCTCGAATTCCTCAAAAAGAATTTTCACTTTTTATTCAACAAAATTTCAAACATCCTAATTAACAGACGATTATTCCAGCGAATAAAGGTGTAGGCGAAAATTTTCAAAAACTTGTCACCAGCTGAAGCAATTCAGCAAGGTAGCTGAAAAAAAGTAACTGTACAAAAGTGCCAGATATCCAGAAATTTCAAAATCCACAAAATCCTTTTCATCCATTCCAATTATCGAAAGTGTCCGTTGCTCGTTCACATGACAATTCCCACTCCCGTGTCTCACCTTCGATTCACGATACTCCTTACCGCGGCTGGAATCGTCACCCGAGGCGTCTTTTTTAATCACCCCCTTTGTATCCGTCCCTGAAAGCTCGGCAAAAGCGTTCGTTCACACACACTGGCTCACCGCGTTATCACGGTGTAGGTGGCCGGTCGAATGTGTTGGAGTGGGTGGAACGGGCGGTTGGCTGCGTTTATGAGGGTGCGGGCCCGAAATTGAAAAGCACCCCAGCGAGAGGTAGGCGAGGGTGGTGGTCGTGCAGCAGTCATTGACAAGCGAAAGACCGTATCAGAGGGTAATCCTATTGGTGGACGGCCGTGTCGCGACGTCCAGGCGTCATTGGTCCGCCTTCGAGCTATGGGGCGTGGTTTCCAGTCTCCTCGAGGGTTCGTATGGAGGGGTGAGAATGCCTGGCTGCATCCCTGGCAACGATTACCGGAAAACCACAGGGTCGTTCGACGGTAGGAATCCAGCATGGCGGACCTGGCAACCCCACCGACTGAATTCACCACCACCACCACCACCACCATCACCACCACCATGAACGACATCGCTAGCAGGTAAGCGACTTGGCTGCTATTATCGAGGCCACTGCGACTGTTCATCACTAAACCGGCCGGGTAGTGGATTTCGCTCGATTTGTCCGGGGGAACACTTCAGGAATCGGAAGTTCGATCGGACGATTAATTGCTCCGTTAACTAGTCTTTTCAAAGCGCGACTCTTTGACGACGTCGCAGTAATACAAGACAAGCAGCCACCCCTGCTGCTTCCAGCATTACGCGCTAAAATAAATTTATTGTTTCTTACTGATTACTAAAATTTCTCTGTCTCTCGTCACAAACGATAATCTGGAATTGCCGTTTTATTATGTAAGAATATTGCGAAACAAACGTAGGTTTGATAAAGGAGTCGACAGTAGACAATATTGTATCAACTAAGTCATAGTTCGATCGATATTCAATATTCAGAATTATGTAGAATCTTCACAGATTCGTCGAGAGGATATTCTTCCAATATCGACTAAACGTTCGTCATCACTCGTAAACTCCGAAAATTCAAACTTTCGTTAACACTTTCTCTCTTTCTCTCTTTCTCTCTCTGTCTCTCTCATTTCATCAATCAATAAAGAACTTCCGGCCAAGCTGAGCCAACACGCTCAAAGAGCATTCTTTTAACAAACCAGGTTGCAACAGTGGATGGATCTGATTCCAGCGGGGAACACGCTTCTATTCCAGCGCGGTAGAAGGGGATGCAAGCAGAGGCACAACGACGAGAAAGAAAGCGAACGTGAAGCGGAAAGAGACGGAGAACGGGGTTTCACTACCACGTAGCCAACGATCAACAATTGCACGACGTTCACGGGGCGAAGGTAGGCGTCGTCTCGTGACGCTGGCACAAGAGGGTGGGGGGTTGGAGCTTTGGCCAGGCGTCAACCGACGCGAGGGGGTGCGCGCACGCGCGGCGTCGACGAGCGTCGTCGGGCGAAGCGCCGCGTCAAACGTGCCGGCTATAGGTTAAATCCTCCCGCTCCTCGTTTTTGTTGTTTTTCCGGCGTTGCCTCCTGATCCCGCCTTCAAAAGTGCCAACCGACCAATCGGTGGCCCCCTGGCACGCGGGACGCCCGGCGTCGAGGCAACTCTGCAAAAGCCAGCGACCACGTCGACCTCCGGTGATACGGGACGATCGAGCCGAGCTAACCGTCGATCTTTCGCCGAGAGACGCGAAGACTTCGAGACGTCATCCGTCGTCGTCGTCGTCGTCGTCGTCGTCATTGCTCGAGCCGGCGTCGTTCCATCGCAGTTCCCAAGAATCTGTCGAACCGATCTGTAGTTCTCTCCGAGAATACGTTCAAACGCGTACTCAAATTTCGAGGGGTTGGTTTCTCGCGTACCGTCGCGATGAGTCGGTGTTTCGTTGAATGTTTCGCAGGACGAACGAGTCGATCGGTGGCACATTTGACAAAATCAGTGCGAAAAGTTTGGTAATAGTTGGAACAGTTGGACTGTTGGACTGTGCACGAGTGAAATTGGACCAAGAGTGAAATTAGTTGTAACTAGGTCTTGTAACTAGGTGAGGAAGATTTGAAATATGAAATATGATGTGGAGTTGATGCTTATTGGAGGTTTTATCCTGTTAGGTTTGATATTTTATTGATGCAGTATAATAACGGTAAGGTACTGTGATATGTTGCAGTATATTGCCTTTTATATAACGAGGAATGTTCGTTGATACACCATGAACGGAGCAACGCCGGTCACTACTTCGGAGGAACACCAGCATCAGCATCAGCAACCGCAGAATGAACCACCCCCGGAACATCCAAGAAGTCCTACCAGCCCTTTAAGCATTCGACATGGTGAGTTGAGAAAATCATTATTTCGGAAGAAAGGTTCAAATAAATGCAAGATTGACGTTAAAATCATGATTAAAAGACAAGTCGAGTGATACGCGCAAAATAAACATGACTGTGCAAACATTCTTCATTCTGTTAGCATCGATGTAAAAATAAAATTTGTACCTATTTTAATAATTTATCATAATTTTTAATCTTCGTTTTAATTCTTGTAATGAACATTCATACTCGGTTTCCCCAATTTCATCAAACATCGTTATTAGAATCGACTTCTCGAAAGAAATCACATTTTATCGGTATTTTTGATTAAAGAATTTATTTGGCCCACATTTTCTACAATATAATTATTATTAGAATCATTTCGTACGAGGGTTGTTGGACTTCTTGTCCTAATAAAAAAAAAATTTATTATTCTATTTTTATTTTATTAAGATCTATTTGAAAAAAAGGTAATGTCCGTCACGCTTTATCACGGCTGTTGACGCAATCACTTAGTGTTGTTCTTCCTGGTCGCTGACCCGCATGCTTGTTACATGTACAATTAGTGTCCTCTAGAAACGATCGTCTTATCAACGTTTAATTTTATCACTTACCTATAATCTACACTTCACGATTCTCGATCCTATCGGAATCGTTTCGTTTCGTTTTGTTTTACTATACTTCACCCACACGATTCGATCGCTATTTACCTCACAATTCAAGCGTCCCGAATCGTAATACTTGATCCATCGAACCATATCAGAATTAAAAAATCATATTTTTTTAGCTCTTCAATCTAAAGTACCGATAAAATTCAAGACTGTTATTTCAGACATGAAAATATCGAAGAAGAATTCACTTCCGTGATCGAGGAAAGAAAAACATTGCGTCATTTGTTTCGGAAACAGGAAAATACTACTTCTTAAAATTATTCAACATTAATAATTATCTATATTTCTCGGTTTTAAATTATCATTCAACGAGCATTAGATTCGTCTCACGTTTAGAACCGGACAACTACATTAACGCACGTTCAAGAGGCAAGCTACACATATAAATCAACCCCCGACGTACTTTTATGCGAATCGTAGTTGTAGGGTGGCAAGTGGAAAAAGAGGGTGCAGCGCGGCCAACGAAATTATGCCATTAGAGTAATCAGATCTCGAGTGACCCGAAGAATTTAGCACTGCATGATTTTTCTGCGCGTTAAACGAAGAAAGAGAAATCGTTGCACTCTCCCTGTGCATTCGAATCAGATGGCAAAGGCGCAGATTTATTTTTACTATTTAAATTTCATCATCAAATGTTCTTTCAGCCATTCCTTTCATTAGCGAAACTTCAGCTTTAATTCTAAAAATTTGCAATTAAAATATCTCGACGTGTTGAGAACAGGATACAAGCTCCCAAAATATTGAGTATTATTTTCGTATCTTAATATTATAGATCTTAATCTTCTGTAATATTATTACTTTGAACATTGTTAATAATTAACTTTGATTATTTCACCAATTACACGCAGTTCCTGCATCTCGAAATTTTCCATAAGTGTACAAGGAACATGACTATAGACATCCAGCAAGTACGCCGAGACGAATTTAACCAGATGTTCGAAATCGCGGCTCGTTACCGTACGAGACACCATCCCAGACGAGGTCGGTGTCTCCCTAATGCGGTAACAATTAGTCGAGATTGGGTGAAGGGTGCGAGGGCGGAGGGTGACCGAAGTGGTGGCCGGTAGTTACAAAACCCCTTTTTTTCCCCCGCCGACCAACGTCCCCTTTGTTGGTCGTCATTTCGCGCGCTACCTCACCCCCGCCCCCCACCCCTCCATTCCTCGATGATCCCATAATACAGGGGCGCAGGTGGCGCCTTGCCATCCGCCAGCATTGATATGCTAATGAAATTTGACGCCCCTGCTTTCGCCTAGCGTTTCACATACGCGTTTCACGTCGCGAGACTCGCGCGTATCGCGAGTTGGTCACCATACGGCACAATCATTTTTCTCTTCTCCTTACCCTGGTGGCATTTCGCGAGCTTCCGTTCGAGATTTGATTACCCTGATGGCGTAACGTCGCGCTCGTACTATGTCGTTGAGTTAAAAGAGAGGCAGGAAGGTTAGATTGAATGGATAAGATTAAGAGATTTTAAACAATCCTGTGTAAAAATTGTAGAACATTCGTGTGGATTTTTGATGAACAAAGTTGAATGGAATGTAGAGTTGGTTGATTCGACTGCGAGGGATTAATAACGAACCTTAGAAGTCATTTGGGGAAGAGTGAAATGTGCGTCTCCAGGGGTGGATGGATAACAGAGGATTTATTGGAGAAAATTAGATTGATAAAGTGGGAGAGCCTTGGGTCTGATTATTCTTAACAGAGGATTTGGAATAACAAATTTGTGCGTGCTTTAATCAACCCTTTTGATGCCTGCTCGATAGAATTTCAAAAATGAACTAGTGAAGAGCAGTGAATTAACAAATTTCGTTAATTCTTGAAATCAATTAAATTTTGTCTATGGCATTAAACGTACATTTTCTATGAAATAAAAAAGATAAAGTAACAATTTCAGTAAATAACATCATTTCACTATAAGTCTCTGAAAGGAAGAATATAAAATTCAGTATGTCAGAAAACTAAATACACATGCATCTAGATATGCATTCACTATGTCGCACGGTATTATACAGGGGATTAAAAATGAGTGGAGAAATAAAATAGGATTCCCATTGGTGACCAGTGTTGGTCGTCTTTTTAACCGGAGATTTCACGATATCGTAATTCGTTGCCTGTGTGTATGCGTACGCCGGGATTAGGGTGTTAACGAGATCGAAAAGCCGACACGCTTAGGACGTTACGTGAGTCGCATTAATAAGATCGTCTCTGAGTTCATCCCCCGTAACCGTAACGACGAAACCATACGATTGAATTCTTCCTGATGTAGCCGGATCACGCGTGTCAGCGAACGATTCAGACGTGCTCCACGGCTTTGATCATTGATTACGATTACAGATAGCTATCTCTTTAATTTGATACTATAAAGTCGTCACGGGACTAGCAATTCGCAGTTTGAATTCATCCTCGTGTTTGTTGCCACGTGTGTAGTAATGCGTTGACTTTCCTTTTTTTTCTTTTTTTGGTAATCTTTTGTAAAAAAGTAAGAAAGGAGTAAAAAACTTCAAGAAGTAAGAAACGTTATCTTCTTGAGAGATGATTGATTTAGTTCTTTAATTGTTTAAAAATTGACGTAGAAAAGAAATTCGAATACCTTTCAATCTTCTCATCTTTACATTTTTTCAATATTTTCCAAACTTACGTACTTTCTCTCTTCGTGCAAGAAAATTAAGAGATTGTTGAAGAGGAACGTGTTTAGATAAAACATTCGAACGAGTCTGCTGCGTGTTCGCCGAAAGAAACAGAAGAATCGCTACGATTTAATTTCTCTTTTTGTCTTTCCTTCTAAACGTGCAACTGCAAGCGGCAAGTGCAATCTGTCAGTTTTAAATAATCGCGCGGACTAGGGCGCGATTGAATTATTTTGCAGCGCGTTAGGAACGGGACCCTAACCTGATATCGACCTGTTGTCGATTCGCATGGTAATTCGAACGGATCCTATCTGACCCCGCGGCCATTAACGAGACCGGAACGAGTTTTCGATCGGGTACGATGCAGCCGACAAATACGATTCTGGGGAGATCTCGCGCCTCGTCGGGGCTGCCAGCGTGACTAATAAACCCCGGAGTAGAGAGGCGAAATCACATTTCGTTGATCACACAGATGTTCTGCCGGTCTCTGGTTTCTCTTTGCATTTCCATCTTTCGATTAATATCGTTAATGCGCCACGCGTCAATAGTGGAATTTACTTTCCTCCTAATCGGAAACACGTTCAGACTACGTATTTTGTTAGCGATCAACAGTGAATCTGATCTTATAATCGTGAACGGATTCGAGGATCACTGTCATCATTAAACCGCGGATATTGACGCATTTTTATACTTTCACAAGTCTGATAAAAATTTATATCATCTATCAATCATACTATTACACTACTGTTATATTTTCGATGTCGTGTGCATTATATAAATTTTTGCAAGCTTAAACTTCTTCGAAAACAAATAAACATCCACAGTTTGATTATCATTGAAATCTAGATCTGTTGATCATTGAAATCTAGGTCTGAAAAGTTACAAATAAATAACGCTACGAGGAAATTTTGTTTTTCAAACAATTAAACGATAATTACAATTTTTAATGCCGATTTCTTTTTTTTTCATTTAAATCGTTGGGGGTCTAAAATTGATTTAATATTCAAGACAGGAATAAAGGGACAAAGCAGCACTTTGTATTCTCCCCATGACAAAATCATCTGACGTTTCTCTTTCTTCTAGCTCCTTCTAAATATTTATGCCGCGGTTTTTAAGAACTCATTTCTCCATGTAAATACTGTTTGCCCTCGCGATCCAGTCGGTAAGCCTTAAGGGATGCGAAAAGAGGAACCACGAGTCTCGTGGGGATGGAAACCATAGTCAATTGTACAGAGATGCTGCAAAAAGATTGCATACTGCTATTTTCCTTCTTTAAAAAGTGTTTATTAATAAATTTATCTTGAAATTTTCAATATTGTACGAGTGTACATATTTGAATAATTTTCATCGACAGATTTCTCCTTCTCATTAATATTATTAAACTACTTTTGAAGTGGCCGCGCATCATGCAACGAATATTCAAAATTAAGTACTCATCACGATATTTGATAATAAAAATTAATTTTTTATCTGGGTTTCATCTCTTTGATAAAAATATGAAATTACAGTCTAAATATTATTTTGATTCAGAAGTAACTGGTTTTTATCAAGACGCTTCGATAATGCTGAAGAGTACTGATAACTGTCGTATCATTGGCCATTTAATCAGCAATGAATCTTCAGGAGGCCGACTAACTGTTCCGTAAATTATTCCCAGTGAACCATAACGTTTGTGTAGGAGTCATGGGCGTACAATTATTTTATGTACAGCCTCGGTCCCCTTCTTATGAGAATCAATCAAGGGTGGAACCAGTGACACGAACACACGAAAGAGATTTCTGGGATTAGGCGAACGTAACAGCCATCTGATCGAATAGGATGAATCAAGATCGATCGTGAATCGTAAGCTCAGATCGTAAATCTCAAATTGTCTTATTAAAATTACGCACGAAATTCAGAATAAGCTGGATTATTATTCTTGTGATTAAGAGGAAAAAGAGTCGATATTTCTTTGCAATTTTTAGCACCTACCTTGTTTCACAAAGAAGTGTATAAATATGTTACGTAAAAGTTATCGTTGTTGGGAGTTCAATAAACATTTGAAGGAATTATTTTAAAAAATCGAAGGATACATCGACGCGTTTGTTCAATAAAGATTCAACAATTGTGTAAAGTCTGGCCACCAGACTTTACGAGTTAATTCGTGAATATTGACATTGAAGTTACTTCGTGTCAACAGTTTGAAACACAAAGTTTACTTAATGCAAAAAGTAGCGAATATTAAACTTTCTTTTATCCGCCACTTCGTCCAATTTCATTGTACTCTCAATCGAATGTTGAAAAATAACGTATTTACTTTACACAAGTATACTTTTATCAGCTACTGAGTTGCTNACGTACTTACTTAACGTATTTTATTTACACAAGTATACTTTTATCAGCTACTGAGTTGCTTCATGAAAAACGAAATATTCCTTCGACTAACTGAAAAACCATTTATTTGTTTCCAGACTCGGGCGAGAGCAGCGTCATCTCGCCAGGATTACCGGAGCGGTACAGTCCTTTGGGAGCGACAGGATCGACCTCGAGTCACGATCCTTATGCCTCGAGGTCTGTCCAAGAATGTCCGGTTCCACTTTGCAGAGGAATACCTACGGATTTCCCGCTCGCGAGATCACCGTATTTAACCGCCTTGGGAAACGGACATCCTCACTTGTTGGGACAAGTTCAACAGCAGCAACAACAGCAGCAGCAGCAACAGCAACAGCAACAGCAGCAACAACTGCAACCGCAACATGGCAGCAAACCACCGCGCAGCCTCGGCTTGATATGCGTGGTCTGCGGCGACACCAGCTCCGGGAAACATTACGGAATTCTCGCTTGCAACGGATGTAGCGGTTTCTTCAAAAGAAGCGTCAGACGGAAGNACGGATGTAGCGGTTTCTTCAAAAGAAGCGTCAGACGGAAGCTGATATACAGGTGAGTTCGATGAAAGAACTTTAGAAACTTTTGTACGTGTCGAATGCGAAGACGAGAATTCCGAAGACGTTGGATCTTGGATTATTCATTCTTTCGATGATGGAATGTCCTTTCTCGAACGAGCAGCTTCTTTATATTTATAGTGTTCTAGATTTAATGTGAGAGCAATATTTTCTTCAAAATAGGAATTTTTATGGATATACTGTATATGTTATTATTCGCGAAAGTATTCGATCGTTTGTAGGATTTTTTAATGAACAGAAATGATGATCCAAATAAAATCTTTTCCTCTTAATCTTTAGGGAAACGTTCATATATATATATACATATGAAAGACTATTCTAAATGCTATCTTTTACTAAATATACATATTTTAATACAATATTAATAAAATTTCAGAACGTTCCACAATACATAAAAGTTTTTCTAATACAATTGTTCCATTTCTCTCGTGAACTACTGTTGATTACTTCTCGAACTGTACTCAGCAACAGAATCAATCGGTTTAAAAAAAAAAAAAANATGCGCCGCGGCCACGTATCGACTATAATCGTCAGATTAAAGTCCAACTTCACGGATCGGTTAGATGCAATTCAGTAGATCGTGCATGATCCAGATTGCGTGGAAAGTTCGCACCAACTCCCATCGGGACACACTTGAATTTTGCACGCAATGGATCAACTGTTCCAACATTGTGATCGAGATGAACGAGTGTTTCTCTCTTGTCGGGAAGAGAGAAACACTTGTGTCTGATGACAGATTTCTACTTATGTGTCTTTGATTAATTTAATACATATACAATGGATCAACTGTTCCAACATTGTGATCGAGATGAACGAGTGTTTCTCTCTTGTCGGGAAGAGAGAAACACTTGTGTCTGATGACAGATTTCTACTTATGTGTCTTTGATTAATTTAATACATATCATTGTATCACTCACTTTATTCTTAGCTTGATTAGTAGAAATTAGAACTGAATTGATTAAATTTTCAACTATTTTTATGTTTATATATACTGAACATTTATTTCAAATTTATTTGGATATATATTTTTATTTGAAGTTTCTCGAAGAACTACATTCATCACCAAAAATAAAATAAGACGTTATAAAAGGAAAATCGAGGCACGAGAAATCGACAACATTATATTCTAGTAAAATCTGATCTTCATTACAAAAGGTATTTGTCAAATCACGTTAATTCAATTGTTACATCTATAGTTTGCTAATTGAATCAACCTTCACGTTCTATTCTCTTTTCAGATTTCCGCATCTCAGAAAAAAGATAAATCATTGAATGAACTCTACCAACGTTAGTTTATTAATTTCTACCTGTTCCAATCTCTGACACCTACTCGCCACGTAGATCAATCGAATCGGCCTCCACATTCTATTCTTTACTGTATTTCTGGATCTCGGTCATTAAATGATCTATATTTGTAATTTTCACCCACGACATTGTTTTTATTAATTTCTTGCCTCTTTCAATCTCTAACGCATACTCTAACGTCATACAGGCCAACAGAATTTATTATTTCAACCAATCATTAATTAATGATCTATATTTGTAATTTTCACCCACGACATTGTTTTTATTAATTTCTTGCCTCTTTCAATCTCTAACGCATACTCTAACGTCATACAGGCCAACAGAATTTATTATTTCAACCAATCATTAATTGAAGAATCAGTAAAAGTTTTCATAGTTTCTTCTCCACTAGATTTTCCGATCTCAGAAAAGAGTTAAGTCATTAAGATCTCCATAACAATTTATTGATTTTTTTTTACCTCTCTCAATCTTTAACGCTTACTTGCTACATACATATCGACTGAATTTGTTAGCTCGTTCATTTACCAATTAAACCAACCTTCGGATTCTATCCTCCGTTTCGATCTTAAGGAAGGATTGATCGAATGATTCAATTCATGAATCTCCTTCAATCTCTGACACCTATCCGTCGCATAGATCAACAGACTGATATTCGCTAATTCAACGAGTTCTCCAATCCTCCGATCAGATTTCTAATTCTCAAATTGATCGAATGATTCAATTCATGAATCTCCTTCAATCTCTGACACCTATCCGTCGCATAGATCAACAGACTGATATTCGCTAATTCAACGAGTTCTCCAATCCTCCGATCAGATTTCTAATTCTCAGAAGAAGGGGTTAAGTCGATCGAAGTGATCTCCGGACTCGATAACAGCCAGCACATGCTTCCGGTAACTCGATGAACCAAACAATGCCGGGCCAACGATAGAATAGAGAGATGCGTAAATAAATGTATGATGTGGTTCTGAAGGGTGAATGGCGTGGAGGGCAACGTGGGGTGATGTATCCCCCCCTCCTCCCCCGTTGTTGCACGGGCCAGAGGCGGCACAGCGGAGGCTCGCTGGGGTGTGAACGCAAATCAATTTGCGAGAGGAACCCTGCTGGCAACACGCGGCTACCCTTCGGTGCCCTTCGTGTTCCACCGCCTCGGGACAAGATAGTTTCAGGAGAGGACAGTGGCGTCCTTTCGTCGCGCCGCTGGATCAAGCTGCCTCCTTGTGAGTGACGTTAGTTAAAATCGCGCTAACAGAGAGCCCGGCCGGATCGATCCATCGAGACCCGATCCCCAACCCCGAGCTATTACCGTCGAATTACCACCGTGCACATCTTTTTTTCTCGTCTTCGTCCATGGGAACCAGGAATCGTTTTTAAAGAAAGGGTTGACTTTCGTTTCTATTAAATTGTCTGCTCTTAATTGACGAGATTTTGCATCTTTCTCTTCAATTTCAATTTCTGTTCTCTGTCTCTTTTTGCATTCAAGAATGAATTTTTCACGTGTAAAGTATGTAGGAGCATTTTGAATGATTCTCGACAATTCTATTGCGACGGATTGTTACTAATTTTGTATACTATAGGTAGCTCAAGAGAATTTCTAATTGTAAATTATAGAAACAAAGAGAAAATTTTGTTGTTTCAGTATCCTAAAATCAGTTTATTTCAAGTCACTAAAATCTATTTATTAAATGATGTTTGATCCCAGAAACGAGCAAAGATCTAAAATATAGCGAGTGACAACAGTTCGCATGCGTTCGATTTTTACGTGTCGTTAGCCGGTAGGAGAAAGAAAAGAGGAAGTGATTGCGAACCCCTAGAAAACGAAGCATCACGAGGCTACCGCGGGATTCGATGAAATTAAGAGGGATAAGAAGAAGGTACGTGACCCCGAGCTGTCGGCTCTTTACGTTAGTCAGCTCGGAAGGATAACCGGGTTATCCGAACAATGAAAGTAATCGAATTTAACGCCATCCTCTGAGTGCGCCGTCAGGATTTCCGGCAAGTGCGCTCGAAATTTGTCGCTTTTTCGGAAGGGACAACAGCCATCAAGTTACGATAGTCGTCGATGAAACGTCGTCGCCAAGGATCGACATCGACAACCGAAAGAGAGCTTCATTTCATTCGAATTTTCTCACTGATAACAGTGTCTTCACGCTCGACATGAAATTATTATTTTAATGAGATTGACAATAGAAATGATGATCTTCTTAAAAAGAAATTCTTCTAATAAAAATCGACGAATACCCTAATTCATATGTGACTTAATTGTATATGTCTTATTACACTTGCGATGAAAGTTTCTGTTGAAGAAAATTAAACAAAATTAACACTCACGATGGAACTTTTGAATTTAGCTGTGGAAAACGAAGATGTACATAAAATGAAGAGTTGACTAAATTAAAGTAAATGATGGAAATTTCTAATTAAACGTACGTTTGAATTCTGTTCAATGAGTTAGTAAGATTAATAAAATCGGGAAGTTAATATTAAAGCGCAGAAACCTTCTTATGTGTCGAAAAATTTTATGTTCAGATGTCAAGCCGGTACCGGAAGATGTGTCGTGGACAAAGCTCACCGAAATCAATGTCAGGCGTGCCGTTTGAAGAAATGCATGCAGATGGGAATGAATAAGGACGGTGAGTAATTGAATCGAACATTACGGGAAATCTAATAGGAAAATTGCCTCGTGTGTTTTATTTTCCTCGTTCCAGTTTCTGTTTCTCGTTGTACATCAATTTAAAGAGCAATGTTACGACGAACGATACTATCGAAAGATCATTGTAAAAGTTCATACATTTGGGATAACTTCTTGCGAAGGAAAATTTCACTTTTCAATCGCCACGATCGACGAAGTTGTTCAAAATGTTCAAACACGAACGGAAAGCGGAAAACACTTCAGAATTGATTTTTAGACGAAACAAAAAAAACAATTCTGTGAAGGATGATTAAGTTTTCTTATTTAAGAAAAACGTTTGAGAAAAACTCGTTCTAAACAGAAACTCGTTTTCTTTTTTTTTGTTACGTTTTAAAGAACATGTCTCTTCCACTTCATGGATGCTGTATGGTGAGCATAAAACAATTATTTTCCTTTTAATCGACTTTTACGAGCTAATGAAACTGTACGGACGAAGCGTCGTCTTTTGAACGAAACTTTGAAAAAAATCAGAAGCATCCATGTTCAAAATTGTGAATAGTGAATATATTTAACACTGATCGACTTTCAGATATTACTAAATCTTACTAAAATCCAAATTAAATGGGAAGCATTTCTCAAATCAGTTTACAGTCGTTGCACATACCTTTATTTTCCAATTAAATATTCTTTGTCAGATTCATACAATTTTAAAAATGTTAAGTTTCTATAAAACTTCGTTCGCTTGTCAACTATCTCTAAAGACTTGTATCTCTGACTAAAAAAAAATACCGAAGTTTGTGCCTCTATCGCTTGAATTGCACTCGGTGTATTGCACATGGACGATTTCCGCGAACAAACGCATCCATCCAACCTAATGGGACAGAATCATCAACAGCGAAAACAGAAGCATCCAAGAAACGATATTAATCAAACAACGATCTGGACAAGCACTGTCCGCGGCGAAACGCCAACTTGGCGTACCGATAAGATGAAATGACAAAAGTTTGCGTAATATCTCGGCCCTTGTCGCGAACTGTGTAACTCCCGACGCTGGCCAATCTAATTTCCCGGGGAGAACGATCGACGTTCCACAGAAACGTGGTCGTAGCGGTCGCCAAGGGAACCGGGATCCAATTGCAAGTATTTCTTCTTACGACGTCAAGTTCGGCAATAAGAAAGTTGGCGGCGCGCCGCGGGACGAGTTTCCACAGGGATGACGACGCGGGGGCCGGGGGGGAGAGAGGAAGGCGGGAAGGAAGAAAGGAAGAAGAAGAAGAAGACAATGGAAAAAGGGGAAAATGCTCTTTTGGCGTGGCAGGTGCGCCGGTTCGCTGGCTGAGGAGGCATTAAGAGTTGAATCGAACGCTGCCGCCAAAGCGGGCCGCGCCACCCCGCGCCAATCGCTCCTCCTTTATCCAGTTATTTATGTCGCGAGCATAAAGGACCCTCCGCTTCGAATTCCGCTCTTCACCGAGGGGCAAAGAGAAAAACGCGGCCGTTGATTGATTCCCAGAATACCGGCTTACCTGCGGAAATAGATAATCTAACGGTATCGATAACCCGGGGAGAATTGTTGGCAAGCCACCCCTTGCGGTATCCTCAATTTTCCAAATTGTCGTCAAGACTCGCTAGATCGTGATTTTCAACGTGTATTAAAATACGCACGTACACGTGCGTTAAGGAACTAGAAATTTCTTTTTTAATACATCTCTTCTTTTTATTATTTTATTATTTTATCGTATAAATAAAACGCCTGGCAATTAATAAAGAGGACGGTAGTGAAAAACAGTCGATAGTAAGGATTTCTTTGACAGAAATCTTATTGAATGAGGAATTATTTCTATATATTTATAGATTTGCCATTCGATTAGAATCAGTTGCATTGTTAAAGAGAATTTCAAAATATTTCTTACAACATACTATTCGTAAATTGTTGTTATAACGTTTCAATACTTTCACTATACAGGGGAACTGTGAACGATGTATAGTAAAAATATGTAAAAAATGTTGAAAATTANCGATAGTAAGGATTTCTTTGACAGAAATCTTATTGAATGAGGAATTATTTCTATATATTTATAGATTTGCCATTCGATTAGAATCAGTTGCATTGTTAAAGAGAATTTCAAAATATTTCTTACAACATACTATTCGTAAATTGTTGTTATAACGTTTCAATACTTTCACTATACAGGGGAACTGTGAACGATGTATAGTAAAAATATGTAAAAAATGTTGAAAATTACACGAGCTCAGATCTAGATTTACTGCATGGAATATCGAAATTCTCATTGTCACGCGAGAGGATAATCCTGAAAATGATCGTTATCGCGCGCCACGCTACGTTGAATCGCTCCGATGAAAATCGCGTATAACGAGCTCAGATCTAGATTTACTGCATGGAATATCGAAATTCTCATTGTCACGCGAGAGGATAATCCTGAAAATGATCGTTATCGCGCGCCACGCTACGTTGAATCGCTCCGATGAAAATCGCGTATGCAGAGCGGCAAAACACCGCACACGGGTGACTCGCCACATGCAGAGAACGGTGCGGTTGGCCGCGGCGGGCGAAAACGACGGCGTCGGCCGTGGTAAACACGGCGGTCGTTAGCGACGGTCGCGTGGCCGTCGCCAAGCCCCGAAGGGTTAATTGGGGGAAATAAACGTATGCAATGTGCGGCCGATCCTCGTACGTAAAAATCCGCGCGCTCGTTGCTCGTTGTCCGTCGCCGCGCCCTTTAAAGGACTGTCGGCGGCGCGTGTGTGTCGCACGACGACGGCGACGACGACGCGGCGAGGAATCCGCCAGGCGGAGGCGTTGGAGAGAGCTGAAGTGAAGGAGAGCCGACCGCAAATTGTGTCATAACGGTGGCCGAGGAAGAAAGGGAGAGAGAAAATGCGGAAGAAGCAAAGTGAAAAAGGGGAGGCAGACCTCCCACGGTGAGCTTCACGCAAATGAGAGTGAAACGATCTGTAAAAGGGCGTTTATCTCTCCCGGTGTGAGACTGCACGTCCGTCGTAAGTAGACGCTGCGCCGACACCAATGGGAGGAAGGGTTCACGCCGGATAGAGAAAGTCTGCGTCTATTTTATCGAACGAGAAGAATTAACGATTGTAATTTACGTTTGGGAATTACACGCGAGGAAATGGGACGGCTGATCGGTCACTCGGACTCTTTGTTGTTCCAGCTGGTGGGCAAAGGGAGATTTAAAACGCTGCGTGAACTTTTGTTAAACGTAAAGCGATGGTGCTCTTTGTGATAATGACTTTACTTGAGAGAAAATTTATTACGTTTATTAACTGTTGCAGTTACTTTTGTTCCTCTCTAATTGTTATTCGCCATACTGTACACGGTACTGAGGAGAATTTTTGAAACTAGATGATTAATTCATGCAGCAAGAAAAACACACACATACACACACGTGTTTCATCTCTAAATTAAACGAGAACATTAGTTCCGACGTGAAATTGCTTCTTTCGTAAACTCGCGCAGTTCCTGTAATTTTATAAGACATAATATCACGACCTAATGCCAATCCGAAATCTATTTCCGAGTTACGTGTTCCGGGGGTGAAGTTTCCCCCGTGAGTGCCCTGAAATACCCTCGAATCACCGCGCCGGTTGATGCATTTAAAAAAAGAAAGTCAAAGCGGCATTACGCGCGGCAAAAAAAAAAAAAAAAAAAAAAAAAAAAANGACAACAGAAGAAGGAAGAAGGGAGGGAAAAAAGAAGGAAAAGAAAGATGGGGGGCGTGTGAAAATAAGCGGACTGAAGAGTTAAAAAGACAAAAGGGAAAGCGCGACGCGTTACACGCGCGGGCAAGAAAAATTTTCCCGGGGAAACGCGCGACCGGTGCGGAAGGGCGTTTATCTTTTCCGCCGGCATAGGGTAAACGGGAGAAAAAGTGAGAGAGCGAGGGCGAGCCATGGGGAAGAAAGCTGCGGCAAAACAGGAGGAAAAAGAAAGAGGAGAGAGAGGCCGGGGAGCCGGATGCAAAAGGCTTGACGAAGTAGGAGGATCCTATTAAGCCGCTCAGCAGGCAGCACGACGCGTAGGTAAAGCGAGCCACGGCACACGTTTTTTATTATTACGAAATTACTGTGCACCCGTGCCACGCTAAAAAGGGACAAGCTGCAAGAAGGAAGAAAAAAAGAAAAAAGAAAAAAGGAAGAAAGAATTCCGCTTCGCCATTACACACCACTAAGTGCCCTAATCGCGACGCCATTAACATGTGCCCGGCGTCACGAGTCTTCTCTCTTCGGGGACTACACGTCGCGTCTCGAAGACGTCGACCACTCTACTTTCTGTTTCCAGAGACTTCCAGGTTTTTGTAAATTTTGGCGACGAGGAAATTTTTTAAAAGAAAGTGCTAAAACATTTGCAGATATTTTTGTGAACATTAAAGCATAAAATTTGGTTAAAGTTAAAAATTTTATTAACCTTGCTATCATGATTGATAAAATCTGAATATATAAAAATTATGAGATGTTTAGTACAAGTATATTCATTTTGTGTTGAATATTTTTTCATATGTTGCTTGCAAAAGCATTTTTGAGAAAGATAAAATAATTAAAAGAATGAAGGAAAAAAAAATAAGTGGAGCATGTTCTTTTGTTTAATGTTATAAATATATATATATATATATCCGTGTTCTAAATCATTATGCATCGTCTGAGTTATCTTCTGTCAAATACGACACAATTTTCTTTCTTTCGCAGCTGTACAAATACTTTACAGCGCTGCCGTCAGACGATGCAAAAAGAAAAAAACTTTAACAGCTTATATTATACATCAAAATTCTACTTGCAATGTATTCTTATGTTAAAACAACAGGAAATTTCGAATAATTATATCTCACCTTTATTTAGCTTCTTCATATGATCAAAATCACGACTGTAACATTTAATATTATTTTTCACTTTTCTACTTATCTCACTATCCATCATTAAATATCTCAAATTTCAAAGCAACAATATCTTGTCTCTATTTCGTCTCTCGATGTAATCAAAATTCCAGTTTAAACCTTTGACAATCTAGTAAATTCCTAATATCTAATAATAATATAACAATGTTCAACCAATTTTCTCTCTTCTGTTGATCTTTAAAATCACCGGGAAATCCCGAGCAATAGCACATCTTATCCCCATTTTACCCTTGATATAACCATTTTCAAAGCTTAGAACGGCAAATTAAACATTAAACGAACGTCCCTGTTCTTCCCGGTTCTCGGCCTCCTCCATATTAATTCAACTCCAAAGGAAGTACACGCCGTTGAAAATACAAGGAAGGGAATATTGCTCCGATTTTCCCGATAGTCCACGATGCATAAAGTTGTTCCCAGAGATGGATCCTCTCTTCTCCTGTTAGCTGGCAGCCGAATGGGAGTTATCGAACGGCAATATATACAAACAATAAACGCGGCTGATTCCTACACGTCTGTTAAATTCACGCTTGTCAGTCGCAGGCCGCTGGCGTGATATAACGCTGCGTTACGTGAATTTGACGAGAGGGTGGTGGCCAATCGTTTGTTCCCCGATTAATCTGGCAAGACTCTCGTCGAACTCCACTAATATTTCAATAACCAAGAAACTCTCCACGGGGGAGAGACGATATTCTCGTGTAATACGAATGTTCGAGAGCGTGAACGGCGCTCGATTGTCTCTTGTTTAGTCGATCGTTTTGTCCCGCAGGAATAGGAAACCTCGAAACGTTCTTCGAACTGCGTTGTTGCATAATATTATACGCGAATATTATAACAATATTACTTAATTTTAGTGACTGGACAACGCGCGCTGGCTAACTCGATGCTCAAAAGACGATTATTATACTGTGAACTTCGTGTCATCTGAAATTCAGATCTGTGTTTTGACGCTTGTTTATTAAGGACGTGTTCTCTTCACATGATGTTTCGAGTAATGGTAAAACATTTAATTCTGCTCGTTCTTAGTTTTAATTTAAGAAAGATCCTGTTATTCGCTGGTGGCAGCTTCTTCGAAGATTAAGAACTTGAGTTGTCTTTATCTAATTTACGAGACTTTTGAAGAGTAAAAGGATTCCATGATGCCTGGAATTAATTTCGACAAATCGATTGTAAATATGAAACGAGGAATAAGAAAGGTTTTTCTTCTAATCGAGCTCGATTGAAACTTGGGTTACATAATATTACCACATCTAGCTATATCTTTCATATTTTATTTTCTTCACTTCTTCATTCTAACTTTTTACTGCCACAACCCAACAATGTCAAATCACCCGTAACAACTGTAATTAATCTTAACATTCTCCTCGAGGGGCGAGCAAAATTTCCATTCTATAAAGAGGCGAAATCAATTTTCATCGACACACACCTCACCATTTTCGTCATCACGTTCAATACATCGAACAGTAAACGATCATCCTGATTCCTGAAGAACCCTCGAACGAGATCGTTCGTTTTCTTGTAGATTGACAAGCAATTAATCACGATGTGTAGTTTACCGCGTTGTTGCAGCGCGCAAATTCCAAAAGACGATTATGTTCGATGGCGCTGGTGACTAAAGCGCACGCGAGGCGATGTTACAGCACCGTGTAATTAATTCGTGGCTGCAATTAACGCCTGTTATCGACGTTACATCGAAGGTGTGCGCTTCTGTTCCAGCGGTACAGAATGAACGGCAACCGAGAAACACTGCCACCATTAGACCAGAGGCTCTCGTCGAGATGGACCAGGAACGCGCGCTTCGTGAGGCAGCAGTCGCCGTGGGTGTATTTGGGTAAGTCATAATTTTTTTATTTGACGCGTGTAGCTTCTCAATAGAAACGATACCAAGAATAGATCAATATAAGCTGAAGTAAGCTTGCCAGTATTGGCACTTTTGTGCATTTGCGAGAAACTCGAGGATGCAGAAAATGGTACAACTCGAAAAATTTATCGCGAAGAAAGACTGTTTTGGAAACGCAGTTAGATCGGCGCACGCTTGTCCACGATGACAGTCAAGAGGAATTTATAAAGTAAAGTCATTCATCTCTCTAAAATAACATTTATGTCTTGATTAATAAAAGAAATTCGAGTTCGCAAAATTTCTTTGAATCGTGTCACTCTCAAAGCGTTGAGATACATAACTTAAAAAAAAAGGAAAGCAACGACGAAGGAAGAAACTGGAGCAATCACGTCGAAAGATGTGAGAGACGCAGAGAAAGGAAAAGGTGATAATTTCGAGAGAAGCTCTGCGGCTATCGACGCCGAGCCATCGTCGGCACGCTCGCTGTCGCTTTTAACGTTCACCCCTTGGCGCTCTATGGATTTTCCATTAGTTCCAACCTGAGTACTCGGTTACCTGAAAAACGGTCAGCCACGGGCTACTAGTCAAAGGTAATTTTTCATGATAGATCACGCTCGGCGTGGCGTGTCGCGAGCGCGCTTGCTCACGACGGCGAAAAGTATGCTGCTGTCCAGCAGAAGATCAAACGTGCCAACAACGTCGTCGCCTCTCTTGCTCTTATCGTTGTTGCTCCCGATGAATCGCCGATTATCGATCGGCAAGCCCTCGCTGTTACCTTTAATCCCCCACCCCACACTCTAACTGGCCACATGGATCCATTCGACGATTCATCGCGTCTTTACGTCACCTAAATACACGCAATACATACACTACTCCAGCGTGCGAAAAGATATCTCGACGTGGTTGATGTGTCGTGCACGTTTGGAAGAAATGGAGCGAGCATCTTGGATAACTATAGACACGATCGCTTCCTCGGTTTCCGTTTGCTTTCGGTTTTTGCCTCTACCCAAGAGTTTCACTCATCTAAACGGATATTCCATTTAATTTTCGGAATTTTAGTTCAGGCGATTGATTGTCCATTTGTAGGAAACGTGAACTCCTGTACAGCAGGTTTCGTGTATTTATATCTAAATGTAGAATTGATCATTTCTTGATTCCTCTGGGAAACAAAAGAATTGAATAATTGAGAAAACGTGTCACGGGATGAAGAAATCGTGTCTTCGACCGTTAACTGAGTCATCTTTTAATTAGAAGTTTCCATCTAAATGTCTAAGGGATAATCAATTTTAGACAGATCGATTTTAATTCTTCTAAATATAAATATGATATAATTCATTTTTAGCGTGACATGATATAAAAGCACGAAGGGAATCCATAAATATTGTGTCCATAGTGATTGACGAGTGGTTGAGCCTCTAAACTCTACGATGAAACAATTCCGTTCTTTCCTATATGCAATTATACATTGCAATTATACATGCAATTATACACACGAGAGTATAATTATTCTATAGAATGTCGACGTCGAATAAAAAGAAGAAAAATTTCCCTTCGTGCGTAAAACGTTCGAATATTTTTAGAGAATGTCAGTTACAGAGAGGTGGTGGTAATCTGAAATGACACTTTGCACGAGTTAACAAGCTTAATTTGTAGATGTTTGAACGAAGTTCACCAAACAATTTCGAAACATTGCGTGTAAAAAGATTAGTGTATTTCTCAAAAGATTATCAATGTGAATGGGAGAGATCGTTGGAATGTCGCCTATAATCAAATTATCGTTGAATTGGCTTTCGGGTCGAAATCCAGATGTATTTTAGTCTCATATTTACGTAAGTACCTTACAAGATTTCAGCAAAATCTTGGAATAGTCGCTGGTAAAAAGATGCCTCGCGCAGTTAAGCAAGCAGTTTCAACCTTTCGCTCCTTTCTTATTCACTCGCCGCTACAGATCCGAATATAGATCCGAGTTGTATTGAAGCTGTACAGGCTCGATCGTGCTTTATTTGCACGTTAACCTACGATGATTACGTTGAAAGCGCCGATGACCCACATAACGAAGGAAATTTCACGGAAGGTGTAGCACAATGGGAACGACAGAAACTACGATCGATCGGACAAAATAAATTTCCGCGACGAGATAATTATAACATTACAACGCCTGTTGAAAAGGATAAATGCTGTTTATTTCAATTACAATAGCGGAGTTTAAAAAAAAAAAAGAAAAAGAAAAGAAAATACGTAGCGATACAAATCGGTACAAAACTTTGCGACTTCTCGTTGAACGTTTAGTTATTATTCGATTCATTTCCAAATTCACGGAGGCATCATCGTCGAACCTGTTTCAATTCGATGCGTCTTATATATAAATCTTCGAAGAAAACGAAGCATTATAGATTTCACACACACATGTATATATACATGTAAATTTTCTTCCGAAATCAGTTTATAAAATATTTTATCTTTTCTCTTTATCTGTATAGTTCCAATTGTCCGCGATAGTTACTCGATCGATAGTTGCTCGATAGAAGCTTCAGCTTAAAAGGATAGTTTTCGACGCGTGTCTACTTGCGTGTTTCCTTTGCCACGTATATTACTACTTATATTAGTTCTCTCTAAAAGCTATGCGTTCGTACACCGTACGCCTCTGAAGAAGAATCTTACTGCGAAGTTTTTAAATCCGCGCAGATGCTAATCCATGTGAATGCGAAAATCCAGCACAGCGTCCCCTTGGATAATTTGGGCGAACAACGCTCTGGCCCTCGCTCTCGGAGACATCGTGTCCTTCGCCTGACGCAGAACCCTCTGCATAGTCGGTGAACACACGTCCGAACTGTCGCCTATGTTCCTCTCCAAGTGCAACATCGATATCGGCGGCAACGCGGATCTCACGTCGCTCTCCGATTTGGCGAACTTTTTCATCGGTTCCGCATACCGGAACGAGTCGTCCTTGTCGATGTCCACGATGAATCCCCGCCTCAGATTCTCCGATTTTGTCTCTCGGATCACAGAGGCGACCCGCCTTTTTATATCGGCCCTAACAATGGCTGCCTCGACCGTGTCCCTGCGATTAGCGCTCGAATTCTTCGTCACAGTGTCCAGCATGCTCAGCAACCTATCAAAGGAGCTGCAGATCTCCTCGAAAGACTGCTGGCTAAGCAGCAGATACCCGTTCGTTTCCTCTTCCTTCTCTCTCAACGCGTTCTCCAGCTCCGTCAGATTGCTCTTCATCGCGTTCAACTGCTCCTCGGCAGCCTCGCGCCGCTCGCGCTCCTCGGCAAGTAGCAAACCGCTTCGACTCGTCTGCTCGAGGAGACGATCGTGCTCGGCCCTCGCCTCGGCCAACTGAATCTGGATCTTCTGAATTCTGACGGAGTCTTCGGTCTCCGGATGATCGTCGGTCATCTGCGTCGCGGCATCGATCTTCGTCGAGGACTCTAAATTCTTTGAAGAAGTGGATCTGTCGGTGTCCACTTGGACGCTGTTCGCGTAAGATCGAACGTTACTCTGACGAACGTCGCCCATCACAGGTTGAATGTGCGACTGAAGATCCAGGTGGAGAGATATCTTCGACTTGGCCTGAACGTTTTCTACCTGCTGTTGTTGCTCCTGTTGACGCGACTGTCTGTTCTTATATGGCGGGACGTGAGGTCTCGTCTTCGTTTTCTTCCCGTTGTTCGCTGGATTGGCCAGATTCGCTCTCCTCAGGTGGGCTGGCTGATAAGGCCTCTTGTACTCCGTCATAGCGCTGCGTGGCCTGATCCCTGGAGGTTGCCTGCGATTCTCGTTCTCGTTCCTCTTCTCGCCAGCCGACGCCACTCGTCGATCGTGTTTAGGCAGACTTAACCATCTGTACTCAGACTTCGTCTCCGCGTTGTTCTCCTCCAACCTCTTGATCACCTCCTTCACCAGAGCTTCGTTCAAGTTCACGTTCTGCCGAACGTCCAGGACGCTCAGGGTGTTGTTATGATCCAACAACTCCAAGAGATCCTTGCCGATCTGGTCGGTCAGTCCACAGCGTTGCAGGTCCAACGCTTTCAACCAGAGGCTGTCCCTCACCGCCTCGATCAGCTCGACGACCGCCGCGTCACCCAGCTGAGGATTGTCGTTCAACGTCAAACGACGTAACCCGGGCATCGCCTCGAGATTCGGTTCCTGGTACCTGAGCGACTGTTTCCAAGTGTCGTGGTAGAGCAGCAACTTCTGCCTGCACAACGCCGCGGCCAGTGCCGGGCCGCACTTGCACGTCAGGTCGCAGTAGCTGAGATTCAGCGACCTGATGCTCGTGACGTCGGCCACCGTGCGGCACAACACCTCGCAAGAGCTGTCGCCGATGTAACAACGCTGCAGAGAGAGATAGCGCAGCGTGTGCGTGTGCGACAGGCCAACGCAGAGCACCGCCAGGCAATCTGGCGGCAAGGGGATACCTTCCAGTTCCAAGTTAGTGAGAACAGGCGAGTTCCTCACACACTGTGCCACGCTGTGCGACAACCATTCGAGAAAGTATCTGGACAACACGACCGGCGCCTTGCCCATCGTTCTCGCCTTGATCTCCTCCAACGGTTTCCGGCATTGGTACCTGCTGCGCACGCTGATCGACCGTAGGCTACGATCGAGCGACAGGGAATTCAAGATCGGGCCCCAGTCGTCCATCTTCACGCGGTCAGTGGTGAAGTCTAAACTGTGTGGCAAGGTGACGCAGATGACCGGCAACGGGCGCAGACGTTGCTGTTTGCACATTTCCATGTAGCAGTTGGCGAAGTTTCGGCTGTTCGGAATCGCCATCTTGGATGGTAGCACGGATAACGGCGCATTGACCTTGCCCTGGTCAGCGACGGACTTCGTGACACGTGACAGGGTGGCGGCGATCGTTTCGTTCAGAGATACTTGTTCCTGGATCAAAGGAACGATCTAGGATCTCAGTTGACGTGCCAATGCGTTGGTATGACTGTGGCTACAAAAAGTATTTGCACAATGAGATGTCTTTTCCTCAGATTCTTACCAAGCTCCGTTTTTCATACCAAATTTTTCTGATCATACGAGATTTCTCTAGTCATTTCTCTCAAATGATACGGAATTTAGTATTAGACTTGATTGATTTCGTGTGCAAGTAATTTTTGTAGTCCTTAATTTTCAAATCTAACCGTAGTATTTGGTTATGCGAATATACAAATATTAAAAGAACGAAATGACGGAACGCACACTGAAATCTGTCTTTAATTAACGTTGATATTAGTGAAATAAAACTCTGCGATTATTATGAAAATTGCTGTTAAATAATAACATTCCCGTGCAAGAAATGAAAACATACCGTTATGTGTTGAAATTAATTTAATCAAATAAGGAAAAATAATACGGCTGTGAAGAGTGTTCGAATGCATGACGTATGGTAAACTTTGTTTTTGTAAATCTTATGTAGATACACTCACTTTCGTTCTTCCTGCCTTGTTCGCGCATTAACCGCAATTTCATCACACACCGTCATCTGCGATCTCTCAGCTACTCCGACAGTCTCAACTCGAAACCCGATTTCAACAACAGATCTGTCCGCGGAAGATGCAAATCGCGCTCGTGTTTCTCGTACAGAACGACCTATATTCGCCCACCTACCTACCCGAAATTCGACGAGACGAAATTTCTACGCGGGCACACCACGCTGAAAGTACTGCAAACAAAACTCGCGTGCGAGCAAATGAAAGTTGTCGCGAGTCGCGCGCGCGATCGATCCTGTTTGCAGAACTTTGCTTTAACAGCGCACCAATCGAATTCCAGATCCCTGGATTAATCTTTATTCCTTCCTTTTTGTGCGCATTTTAACTCTGGAATTATCGATCAATTAATAATTATTTGTAGCAATTTTTGCGGCATATTTGATTGACTTTTATCAAAGATATCGCGAGAAGATATAGAATAATTTTTAGAATATTCCGAATTGATAAATGTATAAAGTCTGTAAAATATGATCTTTCAGACCACCTGTGTCTCTAGCCATGGCGAGATACACGACACCATTGCCTTTACCCACCGTTGCGCCGACGACAAATTCGACGAATCCTCCGACGCCACCGCGGCAAGATAACGAAGACGGTATTCATCTATTTTTACCTATTTTTCATCAATTAAACGAACCAAAGGAAAAGAAAGATTTTTTTTACTAAATATTTTTTTTTTTATTTTTGTCGTTCGACTTTGAAGAGAATAACTCGTTCTTCTTTTAACAATAAGTATTCGTTCATTTTACATCTCCTCTATCGATCAATCAAGTGAAAGAAGAATGTTTCAACGAATGTTTCTTTTTTTTTATTTTTCTCTTTTGATTCTGACTAAAAGTAAGTAACTTTCACGCTTCTTTCGACGCAATGGCGGTTCATAATAATTCTGCGCAATAGGGAACGCATCTGAGGATAGTATAGACGTAACAAACGAGGAGCCACTGACACCCCAAAGGAGCGGTTGCACGCAAATTCCACCTGTGATTCCCTCGTTGTACTCGCCTGCTAGTGCCGAAACGGTCTACGAAACCAGTGCTAGGTTGCTCTTCATGGCTGTAAAGTGGGCCAAGAATCTTCCGTCTTTCGCGAGTTTGCCTTTCAGAGATCAGGTACATTCAAATCAACAGGCTTGAACATTCACAAGCTGCTCAAACCTCAATACTGCTCTTTCTTTGCTCTTTCGTTATCATATAGAGAAATTAATTAATTTTACAATTTCACGGCGTTAATGCTTCACTCTTTTTTTTTTGGCTTCGTGATTTATCTTTCACTTATTTATTTCCATCAAGTCTGTGTTTACTTTCATTAATTTATTTACTAGGAATCATTGTCCAGGCTTATTGTTAGTAGAAGAAAATCGTTGTTCAGTCACGTAGGACTGTTCAAATTCAAATAATTTCTATCTCTATAGTTGTAGAGAATCCGATAATCGAGATCACGATGTCTGTGTGCGATAGGTGATACTTTTAGAAGAGGCCTGGTCGGAACTTTTCCTTCTGAACGCGGTCCAGTGGTGCCTTCCACTCGAATCGTCGCCTCTCTTCAACTCTGCCGAACTGACTGCCTTGACTCTGTCGCCGCATCCGCACCCCCATTCCGGAATTCATATGCAAACCACGACAGGCAAGCCGAGTCAGGTGGCAGCAGATGTGAGGCACTTGCACGACACCTTGCAGAGATATAAGGCTGTCATGGTTGATCCTGCTGAATTTGCCTGCATGAAAGCCATTGTACTATTTCGGCCAGGTTCGTGCTCGAGATTAATCATTCTAGGGAATTGCCCGTCACGTAACGAAATATCAACTTTCTAACTGTCCAAGTGTTCTTCTCCCAAGTGACTGATGAGTTGAATTTAATTAATTGACAAATTTGTATGTGATAGTTGCGAGAAGTATACTGATTTGTCAACAGTGTCGTCGCGATCGTAGATATTAGATACTGCAAGTTTTAACATTTTAATGATTTTCTAATTTATTCGAATTTATAAAATAAACAGAATTGATTGGAAAGTACACTTGACGCTTAGAGATATATATATATATTTATCAAGTTCATAGAATTCTATGAGTTTGAGATTTCACTATCTCTAACCCTTGAGACAGTCAATTCACTGAAATTTGAATTTTCCGAAAACATTCTTCTACAAAAAGACTTGGTACTTTATTACGAAGTGTTTTCATCTTTTCGCAGAGACCCGTGGCTTGAAAGACTCCAGTCAGATAGAGAATCTGCAGGACCAAGCACAGGTGATGTTAGGTCAGCACGCCAGAGCGCAACAACCGGGAAGCCCGGCGAGATTCGGCAGATTATTGTTGTTACTACCGTTGCTGAGGACAGTGCCAGCTTCGAGGGTGGAACTGATATACTTTCACAGAACGATCGGCAATACTCCGATGGAGAAAGTCTTGTGCGACATGTATAAAAATTAAGAACAGTTCTTTGCTTGGAATTACTATCGAGTCGAAACGTTTAACGAGGACTTTCGAGCAACCTCGAGATTCTCGAGGTTCAGTGCCACGTTGAAATCTGCAAGACAAGTGAAATTCCACCGATCTCGTGCTATCGAAAGTCATCTCTTGCAAGACGTTCGATTCTGTCGCGCATTTCATTTAAACGAGACCGTTGTCGAACGTCGAGGAATGAAAAGAAAATATGCGAAACATTCGACCGTGAGATGAACGTATCGAATATATGAATTCGATCGAAATTCTTTTGTTAGTATCGTCTCTTCAAATACAGTGTACAAAGGAGCACCAAAGACCTTTCGTCGCGAGAGTACACGAATTTAGATACAGCGTAGATTTGGAGAAAGAAAGAGAAAGAAAAAAAAATGAAAAGAGACTAGGGAATAAAAATGAGCAATTGAACCGACCAAGTTAATCGAGAACGATCAATCGAAGATAATTACACCGTTTTACATTGTGTGTAAAAGCTTTGGCCTAAGGACGAAGCCCCAAGTAACGACCCTTCTCGTCTAGTGATTTCTTTTTTCCCCACTAGATCGGGATCGAGGTGAAAGATGGATCCTTGGAGAAAGGTAACGAATCGAACGAGCACAGTATTTAGTTCAATGGTTCAACGGTATCTAAGTGAAACGAGGGATACTCATCAGTTCCGACGTAAAGATATAGATATATATACATATTTATTTATTATAAAAATGTTTATCGAACATTAGGTTCGACGTGTTGACCAAGTCGTTTCAATCCTTCGGTTTCTGCGTAAACGATTTTGTACACGAATCACAGGAACGAAAAATTCCCAGAACGAGGGGAATTACAGTCGAGAATTTTCATTTATGATTCATTCGAGATTTTATTAAGACACGTACTATTTTAGGTTCTCTGAGATTAATGTAAGATAAGATTTCGAATATACGAGTAACCAATACGAACTTTCGGACAGCTGTAAAAATGATACACGTCTGTGCTTTTCTTGTATATTTCGTGTTGTGATACTATTTGCTGTAAAAGTCTAGACACTGAGTCACTATATTGTAACGATTACCTAACCACTTGTAATAAAAGTACACATGCGTAAGAAGAAGCATCAGAGACGCCGTGTCAACCCCTTCCATCGCGATTTATTTACTGACGATCGTCTTTTCGTTTCGTCGTATTCAACGAAATAAATATTCATATTTCTAAGATTGAAGAATTCCTATTATTAGAGAGATTAATGTTTGCATCGTGCATTCACCTCTAAATACTTTTAGATTCGACGAAAGATCGAGGCTCTTCACTGCTTGCTTCGATCTATAGTAGAAAGAAATTTCGTAACGAATTGAACTTGTAGTGTCAACAATTCAACGTCACTGTTTATTGCAATTTGCCAAATAAAAAGGGCAAAGGAAGATCTTTCTATCTTTCGTTTCTTTCGTTTTCTCTTCACAAAAATACTAAATTTTAAGTTACCAAATGAAAGCTTAATTTTCTAATTTCAGGTAAAGTGTAAAATTATAAGTTTCTCTCGTCTTTCTCTTTAGTCTTCCTTTCCCAAAAAATTGCCAAATTCCAGGATTACCACACCAGACGAAACGCTCTTAATTTCACGTTACTAATTCGAACAAAGTCGCGGTTCGCTCCGCGACAAAGGTCAAAGATCTCAACCCCACGGCCACTACTTTAACTTCTGTTTATTTAATCGGAGGGTAACACCGGCGAATCTCGGCGAATCGAAATTTGACGCTAACCCCGAGTCACGGTGGTTGTTGCATAAACGTACATATTTATTTATCACCGTATAATCCCTGACTTTCCCTCGGGGGTTTTGCCACATGGCAGTTTGACGGTCCCCAACGGAATTACCCCCCCTCGGCCGCTTATAAATTACACCGAGGCTCGAGCAAGGTTTAAGGGCCTGCTTAAGTTGTCAAAGCAATCGGAGAGTTAAACGCCCCGGCACGGGGGCGAGAGACTTACCCTTAATACTTTTTCGATCGGAACTCGCTCTTCCTTCAGATCGCGTCTGAAAATCACAGCACGATATTTATTTGCGTTATACGCGCCTTTTTACTGCGTCTCCACTTGTACTATTGTTTCTGGATTCACTGCGAGATGCCTCGGAATTATTGATAAAAGGGTTCATCGAGCAATTATATTTAAATCCTTTCGGGAATTTTTCTAAAGCGGGAAAAAAGAAAATTTTCTTCTTTCTTTTTGTTAATTTCTTAATTTCGAATAAATTTTTATCTTGACGAATTAACTAAAGTCTTGCAACAAAGTTAATTCTTACAATGCTCAATTTCACTTAGCGAGCAAATAAAAGATTTTTGCACTGCATTGTCGATAATAAAAGCAAGCTTCGAGCACTCGACTTTAAATCATTGGCTTCAGTTGTTTTAATTTCGTGTACACGTAAGTAGCGTGAATGTTCAAAATTAATAGAAAATAGTTAATTTATAATTTATCTTTATATAATTGTAGAATCTTGCTACACTAAAAACACATTATGCTACTTTTGAATATAAAATATTATTGCGTCTAAAAATTCGCGTGAAAAATTATATAGAAAAAAAAAAAGACAAATTGACTTTCCATTGCTATCTTTCCAAAACTTGCACCAGTCGTTCCTTCTTGTCTGTGCAAGAATAAAATACAAAAGAAAATTTCAAGAGAAATACGCCCGAGCGTAACAAAATAAACATCCAGGAGAAACGTCGCGGAACGACGGTGCGGAATGGTACTCACAGGTATGTCTGAAAGCGTTTTAGAATCGGATTTCGCTCGGTCTATATCCGAATCGATTCCTAAAACACGCGTTTGCTTCGTGACGCCGGGAACTTTCAAGTCGAAGCGTCCTCGCCGCTACGGCACGTAACGAATTTCGATATCCCGATGGCTGGAGCACAAAGAGAGAAAGGGGTTGGAAAGGCGGTGCACCGGTTTAACTGAGAGCCGAGAGGGCATTTGGAGGAGAAAGGACGGCCGGTCATGGTATTGACTCGCTTTTGCGGATGCAGGGGCGGAGTTTTCGACCTCTCTCCCTTCCTCCACCTTTCCGATCCCTCTCTCGCTCTCTTGTCTCTCTCTCTCTCTTTCTCTCTCTCCCTATGTGTGTGTATCACTCTTCATCCCGCTTTCTTTTTCCTTCTTCGACTCGTTTTCCTCCCTATAAATACACTCTGGCTGGCACACGTCCCCCCACGATCTTTTCTCTCCGTCGTTTCGCAATATCCTCCTTCTATTTCCATCCCTCTCCACCGCGTAACAAACCGTGCTTCCTCTTTTTTTTTTTTTATTCTTTTCGTTCCATCTCGCGAACTCTTCTCACTCTTCTCTTTCTTTTTC
>NIPQ01092769.1:0-43584 GCA_002806875.1 Lepidotrigona ventralis hoosana
CATTATTCGACTCTTATAAAACGTATCTTAGAAATAAGCTGCTTGTCGAACAGTATGAATTGACTGTTGAATTGATCGAGTGGTTGACAGAGCCAGTTTTGGTTTTTGTTCAGCATCGTTGTAAAACATTTGTAGAAATGTCAGAGCTTCATATGTTTTTAGTAAGTAGAAAATAAATTTGAATTTAACTGATATATCTTTTAAAACGTTCTTACTCGATGATGAATAAATTTAGTATTATTTTATTGATGATATTCAAATGCTAAAATTAGTCCAATGAAAATTACATATTGTACTTTATGGATTTTATTTGAAATTAAAATTAGGATTTACTGCTATTTATTTTAGTCATTTACAAAACTTTTCACCGCAATGCTGAGCGGAGAAACACAAGTTAGCACAATTTGGCTTCAATGCGTTTTATTATTTAGCATTGTTTGGGGAATGTGTTCAACGTTAACTAGCGATAGTAGAAAGATTTTTGATGTTTATTTAAGAAAATTATTACTTGGAACTGATGATGAATATCCTAAACCAAAAGCTTTTAAATTGACGAAACAACAGCTTTTTCCTGACAAGGGAACTGTTTATGATTGGATATATGATAAAAGAAATAATGGATGCTGGATACCATGGATGGACACAGCATTACAGGTATTCAATATTTTAAAAATATTGACTCATAATCAGTTCTCCTTTTTCTTTTTTAAAAAAAAATTTTAAAAAAAAAAGATTGAGGAAATATTGTTTCCAAAAAAAGTAAATTGTAAAAGTAAAGTAATTGATCTCTTTAATATTAATAGGAATATTAATCTTAATAATTTCACACTATTAAGAATTGTTTTATATAAATATTTATTTTTTTTTAATAATATAATTTTGAATCATGATTTAATCTTTTAAATTTGTGTGATATTCTATTGCCTCATAATAATTTATAATTTGTTTTCTGAATATAAAAAAATATTATTCAATTAATATATAAAATAAAAACATTATAATTAATTAAACTAGTTAATTAATTAATTATATCACAATATTATATTTTATTTTATTAAATATATTAGTTCTTTTAAATACATTAATTATATTAATTGCATTTAATATATTAATTATTTTATTTAAATATATTATAATATTATTTATTTTATTAAATATATTGCAATATTTTCTACAGTACAAAAAGATATTTATTGTTTTTAAATACAAAATTATTTCTCTTCTATTAGAAACACAAATGAAATTGATACTCTAAATAAATAATGACATTTTATAAATATGTCCCATTTTATAAAATATTTTAACACATCTTTTTTTCACACATTTTAATTCATCTTTTTTTTATATTTTAGGCGTCTTTACTACCAGATGCAAAATCAAGTGAATCAATTGTGCCAACAACTGAAGTAGTAATCCAATATTTCTTTATCAGAAATCTTCTTCATAGAGAAATACCTATTTTATTTGTTGGACCAACTGGTACTGGGAAATCTGTTATTGTACTAAATTATTTGCAATTTCTACCCAGAGACAAATATATAGAGAATATCATAAACTTTAGCGCTCGTACCACTGCTGCTCAAACTCAAGAGATAATAATGTCCAAGCTAGATCGTAGAAGAAAAGGTGTGTACGGTCCACAAATGGGGAAAAAGTGCGTAATATTTGTTGATGATTTAAGCATGCCGCAGAAAGAACAATACGGTGCTCAGCCACCAATTGAACTTATTCGTCAGTGGGTGGATCATGGACACTGGTTTAATATAAAAGACACGACAATGTTATACTTGGTGGATATGTTTCTGATTTGTGCTATGTTACCACCCGGAGGTGGTTCAAACGTGGTTACACCTAGATTAACTCGACATATGCACATAATTGGTATCGACTTTTTCGAAGAGGTGACGATGACCAAAATTTTTTCTTCGATTCTTGATACACACTTTGCAAAAGGATTTTTACCAGAAGTCTCAAGATTGGGAAGAATGATCGTAACCGCGACGATGGATATATTTCTCAACGCGATCAAAACTTTCCTACCAATTCCAGCGAAGAGTCATTACACCTTTAATTTGCGCGATTTCAGCCGAGTTATTAAGGGTATACTTTTGGTACCAGCTTCCAGGATGAAGGATCCGGACAAGCTGATTAGACTTTGGGTACACGAGGTATACAGAGTGTTTCATGATAGACTGATAGATGACAGCGACCGAGAAATGTTGTTTGAAATGGTTCAGTATACTTGTTACGATCAATTGCGACAACCACTGAAGAAAGTACTTGGTAGACTGTTGCAAGAAGGAGAGACAATAACAAGTTCCCACATGTGTGACCTTTTTTTTGGTAATTATATAGAACCTGATGCCGAGCCAAAAGTATATGACGAAGTGGAAGATCTAGAAGATTTGCAACACAAGATGGATTATTACTTAACGGAGTACAATATGCTTTCCAAGACACCAATGTCCTTAGTACTATTCAGATACGCTATTGAACACATTTCTCGCATTTCTCGCATACTGCAGCAAGAAAGCGGACATGCCCTTTTAATAGGAATGGGTGGATCGGGTAAAAGTTCGTGCGCTAAGCTGGCGACCAACATGTGCGAATATCTGATATATCAAATTGAAATTACTACAACTTACGAATTTTCGGAATGGCGGGAAGATTTGAGGAAATTGTTGCTGCGCGTTGGATGCGATGGAAAACCCACTGTATTTCTTTTTGGCGATCATCAAATAAAGGACGAATCCTTCATCGAGGATATAAATATGGTGTTAAACACGGCTGATGTGCCAAATTTATACGACACGGAGGAGAAAGCTGAGATTTTGGATAAAATGACGAACGTGATGCACAGTATCGGTGGGAGAAAAGTTGAAATTACTCCTATGATTCTTTACAATCTATTTCTCGAGAGGATAATAAAAAATCTTCACTGGATTTTAACGATGTCACCTATAGGAGACAAATTTAGAAACCGTCTGCGGATGTTCCCCTCGCTGATAAACTGTTGTACTATCGACTGGTATACCATTTGGCCTGAAGACGCACTGGAGAAGGTAGCGCGGATATCGTTGAAAAATGTTAACATCAGTGAGGATTTACGAGAAAAATGTGTCTACATATCCAAAAAATTCCACACGAGTATCGCATTAGCTAGCGAAGATTATTATAACACGCAAGGAAGAAGATACTACATAACACCGACAAGTTTCCTAGAGCTCATCAAATCGTTTTGTAGGCTGTACGACAAGAAAATCGACGAAATCACCGCGCAGCAAATGCGATACGAAAGGGGACTGGAAAGACTAGATTTTGCGGCGGATCAAATAGCGGTTATGAAGGAAGAACTTCAAGCCTTGCAACCAAAATTGCTGGCACAGTCTGAGTTAAGTAACAAGCTTATGATCAGAATCGAACAAGATACGATCAACATCGAGGCCAGAAAAGAGATCGTAGCTGCTGAGGAAGCTTTAGCGAACGAAGCTGCTGCCGCTGCACAGGCGATAAAAGACGATTGTGAAAGCGATTTGGCTGAGGCAACACCTGCGTTAGAGGCTGCTTTAGCTGCGCTAGATACCCTGAAACCCGCGGACATCAGTATCGTGCGATCAATGAAAAGTCCACCAGCAGGCGTAAGATTGGTGATGGAAGCTATTTGCATCTTGAAAGGTGTCAAACCTGAGAAAGTTCAGGATCCGACAACCGGCCGAGTTGTGGAAGATTATTGGCCAGCATCTATAAGGCTATTGGGAGACATGAGGTTTCTCGAAAGTTTGAAAAACTTCGACAAAGACAACATACCACCGGCGTATATGAAGATAATTCGCGAGAGATTTATAAACGACAGAAGCTTTCAACCGGAGGCTATTAAAAAGGTCTCCACTGCCTGCGAGGGTCTTTGCAAGTGGGTACGAGCGATCGAAGTTTATGACCGGGTGATTAAAGTCGTTGCCCCGAAGCAGGCGATGCTGGCAGAAGCTGAAGCAGCTCTTGCTAAACAGATGGAGGCTTTGAACGCGAAGAGAGCCCTTCTTCAGGAAGTTACACAGAAATTGCAATCGCTCAATGACGAATTTGCCGAGTGCATGAGAGAGAAAAAGAAGTTGGAAGATCAAATTGACTATTGTAAGAAAAAATTGGACAGAGCTGAGAAACTGCTAGGCGGTTTAAGTGGAGAGAAAAACAGGTGGCAGGAAACAGCCGCGATACTAGGCTCAAGTCTTAATAATGTTATTGGAGATGTTTTATTGTCTTCGGGAGTAGTCGCTTACTTCGGAGCCTTCACCATAGAGTACAGAAATAAATTAATCACAGAATGGCACGATTCTTGCGTAAAGGCGGCAATTCCGTGCGGGGAAAAATTCAATTTGATCGATATTTTAGGTAAACAGGTGGAAATTCGAGCATGGATAATCTTTGGCTTACCAGCAGATCATTTCTCCGTGGAAAATGGAATAATTGTAAAGAACGCTGATCGATGGCCACTTATGATCGACCCACAAAATCAAGCGAACAAGTGGATAAAAAATATGGAGAAAGAAAATAATTTGACGGTTATCAAACTTTCTGACCCGAATTATGTGAAAATGGTGGACACTTGCATACAACTTGGCACGCCTGTTCTGTTAGAAAATATTTTAGAAGAAATAGACGCGATATTAGAACCTGTGCTTCTTAAGAACATCTACAAAGAACGTGGTGTTTTTTACATGAAATTCGGCGAACATGTGATTGAATATAATCCTAATTTTCGATTTTATATAACAACGCGTTTAAGAAATCCACATTATTTACCAGAAGTGGTTGTGAAAGTAACGCTATTAAATTTCATGATTACGCCCCAAGGACTTCAGGATCAGTTGTTGGGTATAGTTGTCGCTAAGGAATTGCCTGTGCTCGAGGAACGTAAGAACCAGCTAATCGTAGAAGCTGCGAATAACAAGAGAATATTGGAGGAAATAGAGGATAAAATTTTAGAGGTTTTGTCCGCCTCAGAAGGCAATATTTTGGAGGATGAAACGGCGATTACAATATTATCAACATCGAAAATTCTAGCAGAGGACATTGAAGCTAAACAAGAGATAGCTGCTAAAACGGCGATGGAAATTGATTATGCTCGTAACGAATATAAACCTGTCTCGGAACATGGTTCTGTGCTGTTCTTCTGCATTTCCGAACTGGCAAACATCGATCCTATGTATCAGTATTCTCTACCATGGTTCATTCATCTCTATGAAATGTCAATAGCGAACAGTGAACAGGATGAGAATCTAAACGTCCGAATAAACAATTTAAACGCGTATTTTACAGCCAGTATTTATAGAAACGTGTGTCGTTCTCTGTTTGAAAAAGATAAACTGATATTCTGTTTTGTTCTGTGCGTTGGTCTCTTACGTGCTGATAAAAAAATAAACGAAGAATTTTGGACGTTTTTATTGGCAGGTGACGTAGGCCTGGATAATCCTTACCCTAATCCCGGCATCCTTTGGTTAACTGATAAATCTTGGAATGAAATAGTTCGAGCTACAAGTTTGCCGGGTCTTGAAAGATTAAGACAATCGTTTGAAACGCAAACATCACATTGGAAGGCTTATTATGACTCGTCTAATCCTGAGAAGGAATCTTTCCCACATCCATTTGAAAACGAGGCTGAAAGCTTGAAAAAGCTGGTCATACTTAAATGCATAAGACCCGATAAAATTGTGACCGCTGTGCGAATGTTCGTTATATATAACATGGGCCAATCTTTCGTAGAACCACCGCCGTTTGATCTTCAAGCGTGTTATAACGATTCTACTAACGTGACTCCTCTTATTTTTATTCTTTCTCCCGGATCCGATCCAATGGCGGGATTGATCAGATTCTCGGAAGATTATGGAATATCAAAAGAGAATCTGATGACTATATCATTGGGACAAGGTCAAGGCCCAATCGCGGTGAACATGATAGATAGAGGAACAAAGAGCGGGGAATGGGTAGTGCTTCAAAATTGTCATTTGGCAGTGTCCTGGATGAAAGAATTAGACAGAATCTGCGACGAAATAATTATACCAGAGAACACGCATCCGAAGTTTCGTTTGTGGTTAACCAGCTATCCATCGAAGGATTTCCCAATTTCTATACTGCAAAATGGTGTTAAAATGACTAATGAACCGCCAAAAGGGCTGAAGAATAATCTACTGAGAAGTTATATGAACGATCCAATATCGGATCCGAAGTTCTTTGCCAGTTGTACCAAAATACATGAATGGAGAAGACTCCTTTTTGCTCTGTGTTTCTTTCATGCAGTTGTTCAAGAACGACGTAACTTTGGGCCATTAGGTTGGAATATTCCATACGAATTCAACGAATCAGATCTTCGCATTAGTATTTTACAGCTACAGGTAACATTATATTCTTTCACGCAATTATCTCAAAAAACTTCTGTTCAAAAGAGGATATCTTACGACGAAAATTAAATTTGTATAGGTGCGGACGTTTCTAAAATGACCTCGAGATCANTTTTTTTTTTTTTTTTTTTTTTTTTTTTTTTTTAATGAAATTATATATTTTTCGTTGCATTCTCTATAAAAAATTATTAGTTAGGAGATATTTTAACTTTAATTTTGTAAAATCTATCGTATGAAAGACGAGAAGAAAAGACAGGAATGATATTCTTATGTTCTTATTTTACACGAACATTTTTTCGAATAATGAATAGTTACGACGATAATTGCGTGGATGAATTAAAATGAGACAAGTGTTTATATAAAATTAATGGAAAATTCTTTCTACTATATTATTTAACTACATTGCTATAGTATTTGGATTCTTAAACGTTGAGAATATATATTGACAGTACATATTTAAAGGAGAAAAGGATAAATTCTTAAAATTCAGTAATATTCAACAACTAATATCTTATATATAATTGCAACGTGATTCAATTGATCGAATGGTTGAACATTACCGATCTGTTTAATTAAATTTTCGTATTTTGCATTCTTATCCATAATCTTCCTATAATTGAAAAATTGCAAGATTCATTTGCAATTCGAAGATTATAAATGTAGAAAAAGCTAGTCCATATATATTTTCATATATATTTTTGTTGAAAATGGAGCATACGTGAAATATTACGTTATTTGTAATTAATAATAATCTATAAAATAGTTCTTTCTTTATTTCATTATGAAATACTATGCCATGAAATATTTATTATATATATTATATTTTTGATATTATAACATATTAAAGTTTCCTTCTGTTTGTATCAGCTTTTTTTAAACGATTACGACGAAATACCATTTGATGCGCTTCTTTACTTAACTGGTGAATGCAATTACGGTGGCCGTGTAACTGATGATAAGGATAGACGTTTGCTGAATTCATTATTGAAGCAATATTACAATAATAAAGTTGTTACCGATTCACAGTAAGCTTTATAAATATGTCTAAATATTATTGAAATCAATAATCTATTAATTTACTTTAATTTACTTTATCATTGTATAATATATGTATTGTATATATCTTTTATTTTTGTATGTTTTTTTAATGTTCATTTATATTTTAATGTTCATATATATATATATATATATATAGTATGAATATAAATACTACATAGATAATTACCGTTCGAATAATTATGTATAGATTAAAGTATTTTGAACAATTTTCCTATAATTAATGTTTCTTCTTATGCATCCTTATAGAGAACCAATATATTACAACATAAAAATTATATCTCATTACATGAAAATATTGTATTTGAATTCAATTTTTTTATTGCAATTAAGATTTACGAACACAATGTAAATCTTGTGCTTATAAACTTATGTATATTTATATTTTTAATACAGATATTGTTTTTCACCAAGTTGTATATATCGTCTACCAGAAAATACAGAATATCACGGATGTCTAGAATACATTCGAAATCTACCAATGACACAACAGCCAGAAGTGTTTGGTTTACATGAAAATGCAGATATAACAAAGGATAATCAGGAATCATTGCAGCTACTTAAGGGAACTCTATTGACTCAGACACATATTATTGGAGTGGGAGTTGAACGAGACGTTGATGATATCGTCTACAGTTTATGCGATGACATTTTATCTAAATTGACGTTACGATTCGATGTCTTAGAAGTTTCTAAAAAATATCCAGTGCTCTATATAAATAGCATGAATACGGTTCTTCGTCAAGAACTCATTAAGTTTAATAATTTGATTGATACTATTAGAGCTACATTGGTAGACGTACAAAAAGCAATTAAAGGATTGGTCTTAATGTCTTCTGAATTGGAAGAAGTATTTTTCAGTATGAGCGTTGGCAGAGTACCAGCTACTTGGAGTAAAATGTCTTATCCTTCTTTAAAACCACTAGGGAGTTATATCAATGATCTGCTAGAGAGATTAGCATTTTTCCAAGATTGGATAGATCATGATGCACCAATTGTCTTTTGGATATCCGGCTTCTTTTTTACACAATCTTTTCTTACGGGTGCCTTGCAAAATTATGCCCGCAAACATAAAATTCCAATTGATAAGTTAGATTTTGAATTTGAAATAACTTCATTTGAAAGTGATGTAAAAACTGCACCGTCTCATGGAGTTTATATAAAGGTAAAAGTTTTATTATATAACATTTATTATAAATAATTTAGGATTCTAAAATTTTCTTTTACTGTATACAAGGTGTACCAAAAATCGTGGTATAATTGATTGATGCAAAATAAGTCAAAAAGAACGAATGACATTTTTTTACCTAAAGTTTCATTTTTGAGAAAATCGAACTTAAAGATTTATAAAATATATTTGAGTTTGGCTAATTTCGAATTAGAGAGGAGAAAATAATTGCTCATTTCGTTTCCAAATAAATTCAATTTGGAAATTTATCGTTAATTTTTAACTAAATATTTTTTCAAACTGTGTTTTATTTGAAAACGGAGTTTTAAATAGAAATATTTTATTTTACACTTCTTATTTATTTTAGAATAAACTCCTATTAATTATTCATTCTTTTGCATTCTAAAATCAGCTAAATTTAAATATATTTTTCATAATTTTATAAAATTTTTGATAATTTTATATATTGTTATAAATAAGAAGAATATTTAATATTGATATAAATATTAATACCTAATGTTAACATAAATATTATTGATATTTAATATTAATAATAATTAAAATCAAGTCTACGTTACTACAAAAATCAATAATAGAACTTCTTCGTAATACTTGTAAATCTAGAGTGTATTGCAACAAATATTATATTCATGAAGACTATAGATAAAATACAAATTATTGTAAGATAATAGATATAGAACTATGTACAAACTTAAAAAATTATTCTAAGGAAACTTCTTTCAACTTTTAGGGTCTATATTTAGAAGGAGCAAGATGGAACAGGCAATTAAAAGAAATCGATGAATCTGAACCAAAAATTATGTTTGATTTACTTCCTGTAATATGGTTAAAGCCTGGCATAAAAGCTGAATTTATTATTGAATATGTGTATCATTGTCCTGTGTACAAGACGAGCGAGAGACGTGGTGTTTTGGCTACTACTGGCCATTCTTCCAATTTTGTATTATATATTTTATTTCCGACACACATTGACGAATCTCATTGGATTAAAAGAGGAGTTGCTTGCTTATGTCAACTGGATGACTAAATTATTAAAAAAATATATAATTATTTGATTTTATATGGATATCAAACATTATATCTAAAATCCATATATATATAAATATTTTTAATAAAAGTGTACAAAAAATAAAATTAAATTCAGTTCAAAAGTTATTTTGAAAAAAGTTTATTTATAAAAGATAATCTTATATAGAAGTTGTTTGATATTAAAGCTATAGAAAATAATTGGTATTAAAACTATAGAAAATAAGAAATGTATTTTTGCAAAAATTAATCTACATACATGATAGAGTAATTTGTAAATATAAAAGGTATAGAAATGAAATCAAGCAAAATACATATACGTAATTAAAATATTAAATATAGATATAATAATCCAATATTTAAAAATTGGTATATAATTAAATAGATGTATAATTTATTTATATATATATATTTATTTATTTATTTATTTATTATATAATATATTACAAATTTTTATAAAATCTTTTAATTTAAAACTGGTCGACTCTTTTATCTTATTGATCTACTATCGCGCAAGAAGAAAAATCGATTGGCTTTCGATTTCCTCTCGTTACATATCTCAATCGATCAAATTCAATACTGATATTTTAAACCATTTTCCTGTCTCGTCATTTTTCGTACGAGCAAGCTTGTGAAAAAGAATAAGTCTGAATCGATCAATTATAATAATTAATAACAAATAATTAAAAATTGTTAAATAACTAATAAACGAACAAATAGAATTATATACTTTATCATTATATTAAATTATATTATTTAGAAAGAATGCTTCGATTGTTTATTATTAAAAATTAAAAATTAAAAAGTTATTAAAAAATGTTTCTTACGTTAAATTCCGAAATTTAGTACTTAACTGCAGCTTCATAACAAGGACCTTTACATAACCATTAACATAAAGAGAATGTTCAACACAACAGGTATGTACTACCAAAGATTTCATATACCTCGTCTGTGCAAAGATGGATAACAATAAATACTAATTTCTATATTTTTTGCAAAGTGAATTTTACGTTTGCATGGTTAGTTTTAACTTATAACTCTGTCGATATAATTGCTAAATGCTAATTTATAAGTCTGTAACATACAATACTAATTTATGTAGAAAATAATTATATTACAGTCAGAAATTAAGTTGGTTGTCCTTTAAGAAGAGTTATGCAAGTAAGAAAGCGTTCACGTTTAGTTCAATAAATAATTTTCGATGCAAATGTAATAACATTATTTATATTTTTTAATTTTAATTCCTATTATTATTCCTATAGTAGCGCTGTGGTACAAAATCTGTCTAAATCGATATGGTAGGATGTGACACGAAAATGGTATGGGGGTTAGATATATCCCAAACATGAATCACAAAAAAGCATTGGATGTTCCTTCTATCGTGTGACATAAATGTGATGTTCATTGAATATAAATTTCGTTTGTAATGCAATTTTTAATAAAATTTAGTTCCAATTCCAACCATTAATAACGTTGTAATCTTATTCCTTCTATGCTGAATCGATAACGTTGGTAACGACTTTAAAACCGAAAAAAAACTCTTGAGCCGTAAAACAAAAATATACTAGATGATGGTATGGTTCTGTATTTTGCATCTTTGATTAAATGAATTGTATAATTGAACGAATTATTTCATTCGACTGATTTAAAAGACTTTATCTATTGATTTATTATCGATAGCAGCACCACCTATCGAATTGTTGATGTTATCGCGTAAGGATAACGTGGATACCTGAATAACTAAAAGTACGTCTATATTCCGGTTCAGCACGCTAAAAATATCCCTGCATGAGTGTAGCTTATTATAATTGATCATTTGTAATTTTATTTTTTCATCTCAAGTAACTTATGACTTAATTCCTTAATGTCACACATTAAATAAGATCCTATATGAATTGCAATGCAATAAAAAACTCATCGACAATCTTAAAAGGCAATTTGCAACAACTAATATTTGCCCAGGGTCCAATAATATGTTAGTCATCCCTGGAAACGACAGACGCGAGACGACATGACGTTTTGTCGGTGACGCGACAACTTTCTGATATCGAACCGTATCCACCGATCAAGTATTCTTTTACGTATTGCGTTGAGGTATCCTAGTTATTGTTCGACGTTCAGTACTCTGAAAATCAATCAAAAAGTAAAAAGGGTGGCCAAAGTGAAAGTGACACGGTTGGAAAAGCGTCGCAGACATTGCGTGTTCGCGAACTCTGTATGACACATATCGCGTTGCGAATTGTATTGCGAGGGATACAAAACTTATGAATTCAAAGTTGCGTGATAATACTATTCTTACAAAAATCAAGCAGATGACTGTATATATTACTTTATGAAATAATTTTTCGTTGATGTTAGACGTGTTTTTATTTCAGTATATCATCACGTTCTTTGTAAAAAGATATTAATTCGCGATATTAATAGCGACGTATTTATTTATCGTTAAAAACAATATTGCAAAAGACAAAAAAGATGGATGAAACAAGGAATTACATAAACTTAGTATTAACAGTTAAAAAATATCCAGCGTTGTACGATCTCAGCTGTAATGACTACCATAACAGAGTTGTACGAAATAAAATGTGGAGAGCAGTGGCACAAGAGGTGAACGCTTCTGGTAAGAATTCCGAGGTTCAAATGCGTCTTCCAAGTTTTCTATGCGAAATTCAATCAATTATATTTTGAATTCCTGTACGTTTACTGCCATAGCAGCGGAATGCAAGGAGAAATGGAAAAATCTTCGGGCTAGCTTCAGTAGACATTTAAGAAATCAAAGTACGGCGAATTCGAAAGTGAAGAGGCCGTATTACATGGCCGATTATATGGACTTTTTACTTCCTTACAGCAAACTTCGTAGGTAATTGACAAACATTGACATGCAATAGAAAATCGTTAATAAATCCCGTGATTCGTCGAGCTATTTCTTTTTTTTTTTTATATTTCTTTGTTTTTATTCCCAGGCCAGATGACAGTTTGAATGAAGAAGGGCCAATAGTGCAAGAGAATTGGAACGAAGAGGAAACCGCCTCTGACACATCGTCCAATTATGAAAAATTAAACAAATCAGACCAAAAGATGCCAGAGCCAGAAAGAGAGGGAGACACGAGGAACGAAGAATACGCGTTCTCGAGGAGTAAAACAATCAGGGTTACAGACGACCAATTGTTGTCACACAGATGCTTGGATAATTGTGTTCTCGCCAATCGTCGAGACTTCGACGAATCGATCAACGACTCAGACTTGTTGTTCTTTAAAAGCTTGCTTCCAGACGTACGACAGATGACGAGACAAGAGAAGAGAAGCTTTAAAATATCTGTATTGAATTTGATCGATAAGATATTAAACGAAAAGGAATCGGGAATGTCAATCGAAAACGATATTTCTTGCTCGATAGTGAAAAATCAACAAGACGAAAGAGTCGATCAATTTTAAATCAGAAGATTTTATACAAGTTTGTAATTGTTATAAATGAACGCAGAATATTACAACGACTGATAAATTATATGTATATACATACATATATATGCGAAATTAAAACACACGCACACATATGTATATACACACATAAACTTTATATATAAAGAATTAGGAAATGTTAGCACAATTTATGTGGGAAACTTATATTCTAAAATAATTTGTAATTTATTATAGTATCAGTATACTATCATTAATAAGAATTAATAAAGTCATATATATTATTAAAATTATGTACAGCGATAAAAGACAATTAAAAACAAAGTATAGTCAGACCTATACAATTTCATGATTGGACTTGGAAAAGGGATCCTTCCCCTTCTCCTTTCTTCAGCTTGTTTTCGCAGCATAGAATAAAAATGAATAAAAATACATATTTGCACAACCAAAGTATTATCTTGACGTGGTTGAGAATCACTGAAAAATGTTGATTGGTCAGTAAAGCAACGCAGTATCTTCGAGCCAACGGAAGAAGCTAATGAAAATTGAGCATGTGTTGCGCTAAAAGATTCCACTGTTTCCGGTTAATTATTCGAAAACAATCGAATTCTTAAATGCACCATAATGTGCAGTGTACGTGCGAATCTGCAAATCTACGAATGCAAACATGACGTTTCTAGACAAATTGCTTTCGCAGATTATTATACTTTTCATTAGCAAGAGATTTTTATAAAAAATAATGGCATAATCTAGATCAATACAAAAAAAAAAGATAAATGTATCTTTTAACTCTCATTCCTTCTTCATTTTTTCCAATTTAGTTTGTCCCTTGTTGTCAAATTGATACAAAGGTAAGAAATTAATATCTACGATGAAAAGAAATAGTTAAATTTGCAAATTCTTTTATAAACAGTAAATAGACTAAATTTCTGTTCACTTATGTTCACTAACCTCTTAGATATATATAATCTCTTATAATATATCAGTTATAAATATCCAATATATTCTCAGTTATAAATATCCAATTTTATATTCAATTTTATATCGTGATATTACACATTTTGTGTATATTTTATAAGAAAAATATGTCAAACTGATATACAAGAATGAGTAATGGTCAAGGACAAAGCATGGCGCTCATGATACTATCTTTTTACACGTAAGAAAATTTATTTTTTTTTTTAATTTAATCAAAAGTACTATATGTGTACCAATTTTTGGAACAATATAAAGATTAACAGAAATAATAACGTTGAAAAATCTTAAACAATTCTGTTTTTAAACGTGTACTGCTCCAATTGGAGATGAAAGAATTTTAAATCAGATTCAGTACCTTCATTGGCGTATCTCTGAATTTTTGCTATTGAACACTTCTATCCAAAAAGACATGACATTTTGACCAATGAATTTATAATCAGTTAATAAGTCAGCAGAAATGTATTAATTTTAATAAAAAAAAAAAGATAAAGATACATAATTATCAGAAAATAACCAAAAAATATATATTTTATCGATAATCAAATTTCAAATTTGAAAAAACATTTGCCGATCATGCTCTATATGTGAAATTACGCATCTATTGAAACAAGTCAAATCTTCCCTTTAATTATCCGATTATTACGATTTAGCATACCGAAAAATATAATTTGCCAGTCACTGCTTGAACTTATCAAGAGCAAAGCGTATACATGTCACAGAGGCACACTTGTCGCGTCAATTCTTAATGCATAACACAATTCAATGTCGCGTACGTGCAGCACGGGCGAATTGTCGTGGTATGGACGTACCTGGGCGTTAAGCGAAAAATACGCATGCGCCAATTCGAAAGGGCCAATCAAAATAGAGCAATGCCACAGTAGAGGCATTGGGGGGGGCTCTTGGTGGCCTTGCGCATTCTTCCGATTCTGCGAAAGTTGAAGGCACGTCCATTTTGTTAGTACGTACGATCCCGGTTAGTCGACGCCGGTGCAAAATATAATTCTCGTTTGCGACGAGTTCGTGTTACTCGAGTCGAGTAAGGGTTACAAAGCCAGTGGCTGTCTGTCGGCGGCGTTCGTAGATTCGTGTCTGCGTACCGTAAGTACAGAGAGCGCAGCCGACCAGTGTGAGAACCTACTTGTAGATACATCGCGCAAGAGGAATTGAGGAGGTGAAATCATTGGAAAGAGAATCGTTGTGCAGGGCCGCGAAACGCGTCGCGTACCCGGTTCGTCATTAGTTTTCGTTTTAGCAAGATGGCGGAACTACAGGGTACCCCAGTTGCCCAGGACGCCCTGTCCGTAGCTCAGTTGGAGCTCGGTGGAAATCCGAATGCCTTGGCGTTGCGTAGGCCATTTGATCCGGTGGCACATGATCTCGACGCAACCTTCCACCTTACGCGATTCGCCGACCTGAAAGGATGAGGGTGTAAAGTCCCTCAGGAGGTTCTCGGGAAACTCCTCGAGGGACTGCAGGCCGACGATGGTAGCGCACAAGATCATGAGCATGCCCATTTTATGCACATGGCCATTCCACGCATCGGTAAGTTGTTTGATATTAATGCGCGCCTTCGCGAAACAGCGCTGCACCGACATGTTTGATTTTTTTTTACACAGGCGTCTTAGTTTTTTTCTTTTTTCGTATATTTTTCGTATATTTTTATTAATTGTGTTAACACAAACGTCTGCCTGAATGTTTTTCTAATTTTCTAAATTATTTTTTTTTTCACTTTTGAACAATTACGTTCGTTAAAGTAAAGAACTATCGTTGCAAATTTGAACGTGAATTATGGAAATTTTTCCCGGTTAAAATATTTTTCTATGCTTGATAAAAACATTTAAATGCCGCGTTTCACTTATTTGATTATAAAAAGTTGTTATACAGTGTAGGGATTTTGTTTGTAAACAAATAATTTTATTAAAAACTTACGTAGGGCACCAATATCTTTATAGGCAGCCCTATCATGTTAGCAGCCATGTTATCGTCTCCCGCCCAATTTCTCCCACGCCACCGGAAATACTAGTGTTCTCAACTTGTATTTTAATGACACATGAAATCATAACACCGGAATTATTAGTATACAAACGAATTTTTTTTACTCATAATATTGTATGACAATTAAATTAAAACGAATCTACAAAAAGAATCATGCGAAAATAACTTCGAAGTATTATTATTTTTTTAGAAATACATAAATATTGAGAATAATTTATATTTTTAATTTATATATATATAATATATAATAATTAATATATATATATAATAATTTATATATATATTTATATATATATATAATAATTTATATTTTTTTTCAGGCATTGGCATGGATTCCTCCGTAACTCCACTGAGGCATGGAGGGCTTAGTTTGGTACAAACTACTGACTTTTTCTACCCATTAGTTGATGATCCTTATATGATGGGTAAGACACATCATTAATAATATTTTAAGATTATGCATCGTACATTCATGTGAATTTTCTTTTATTAAGGAATTATATTCTTATATAAAATACCTTTATTAAGGATAAAATTTGTTTGATAGTATCCTGTTTAACCACTGCTATTGGAGTACTTTTTCAGGTAAAATTGCTTGTGCAAATGTTATCAGCGATCTATACGCCATGGGTGTTACTGAGTGTGACAATATGCTGATGCTGTTGGGAGTCAGTACAAAAATGACTGAGAAGGAACGGGATGTTGTTGTTCCTTTGATCATGAGGGGATTCAAAGATTCTGCTTTGGAAGCTGGTACCACAGTGACAGGAGGTCAGACAGTTGTTAATCCTTGGTGTACGATAGGTGGTGTTGCTTCTACTGTTTGTCAACCAAATGAATACATTGTGTATGTGCCAATGAATGATTGATGTAACATAGTATCATTTCTTTTTTAATAACTGTTTATGTTACAGACCGGACAATGCGGTTGTGGGTGATGTTCTTGTTTTGACAAAGCCACTTGGCACTCAAGTTGCTGTCAATGCTCACCAATGGTTAGATCAACCAGATCGTTGGAACAGAATCAAACTTGTGGTCAGTGAAGATGATGTGAGAAAAGCCTATCAAAGAGCAATGGACAGTATGGCCAGGCTCAACAGAATAGGTATGCAATAGATTACAACTTTGTATTTTTATTAATACAAAAGCGGTAATTAATTCTTTTTTTTATTTTCAGCGGCTAGATTAATGCATAAATACAATGCTCATGGAGCAACAGATGTTACGGGCTTTGGTCTTTTAGGACATGCACAAAATCTGGCCAAACACCAGAAGAACGAAGTCTCTTTTGTTATTCATAATTTACCTGTTATCGCTAAAATGGCAGCTGTAGCAAAAGCATGCGGTAACATGTTCCAACTTCTTCAAGGTCATTCGGCGGAAACGAGCGGTGGATTGCTCATTTGCCTACCTAGAGAACAGGTTTGTAATATTTTTCTTTTTTAAGTATACTTTTCTTGTGTCCTGCTAATACAGTAGAGTATATTATTTATCATTAAATACTTTAAAGAACGGCAGGAAAAGCAATAGAGAATTTCATGCCGATTTGCTATTATAAGCATTTTGGTGACGTCGAATCTCTTACAATTGTTTTTATTTTTTGTAATATAAAACACATTGGTGAAATGTTTATTAGTGAACAGATTCTTATAATTTACGAATAATTTTTAGGCCGCTGCGTATTGTAAAGATATTGAAAAGCAGGAAGGTTATCAAGCATGGATTATTGGCATCGTAGAGAAAGGAAATCGCACAGCTAGAATAATTGACAAACCACGAGTAATAGAAGTGCCAGCTAAAGAAAAAGATGGGGAGCTGTGGTAAAGAATCAGAGACAGTGATGAAATTTTTTCTATTTACTTTCATGTGTTTAGGAGAAATCACATGCAACACAGAGAAAGCATTTACATAGATCAACACTATTGTACCAGATTCAAAGCACTTACATGTGCACCATTATTGCAATGGACTAACTACATATTTTTATCGGATAAAAATTCAACCATATACTTATTTTTTTTTTTTTTTGTCATAGGTTAAAAGAATGAAATATCACAATACTGATTTATACTTATGTGTTATTTTTTTTATTGAAGTTCTGTTCCAAGTAATTTAGGAAAATAACATTTTTATTTTCTCTCGTTTTTTAAAACGAGCATTGTCGAAATCTAAGAATATTTTGCAATAAAACATTTATAAGATGTTTCATAATAGTCTTCTTGATAATTATGAACTCTCTTACTGGAAAGAATTCGATACAAAAAACATGAAAAGGCAATAAAGTATTAAAAAACTGAGGTTTTAGCTTATCTTTTCTTTTTCTTTTTTTTTAAGATTTAAAACTTAATACGTATTAAGTATAAACCCAGGTAACACTAGGATCAGACTAGCAAGGAAACTGCAAGGCTTTCGGGTCTGGGATTCGAAACTTTGTATACTGATAAATTTTGGTATTTTATTTATGAATATATACCATTATAGGTGCAGCCACTTAAGGGTTTTTAAGATATTTGCGATTGAAGTTTTACCCACAAGTTACACCTACAAAAATAGTTGCAGTTGAAATGACGGTCAAAAATGGTTGTGGCTCCACGATAACGTACGTTGTGATAACGTACTAGGTTGGTTTGCCGTCAACTCGGGTTCAATTCTCCATTCTTGGTCAATTTTTTTTTTTTTTTTTTTTCTCAATTAAAATATTTTCATTTATTATACTTCATGTATGTAGGTGTGTAATTTATTTTCAAGTCTATTTTTAGTACATTATTTTCATTCATTTCTAGGTTTTTATTTTATTTGTTGGATAAAGGAACTCTAAAATGATACATGTCATTATACACAAAAAATTTATTATAACGTAAAATATTTATAACTATATATAATGTTGGTATTTATCACAGTTTGCTGAATTATTGTTTTGTATCATTGTAAGGATTCGGTATTTTATTATTAGTATAATAAATAAAAAGTATAATAAATGAAAATAATTATCATACATATAATAAATGAAAATAATTTAATTGAAAAAAATTTCCTGAGAAAGTAGAATAGAACCCAAGTGTCATCTTAGCACGTTATCGTAGAGCCACAGTTGCTGCTTCACCTGCAACTCTACTTATGGATATATATATAATAAAACTTTAATCGCAAATATTTTAAAAACCCTTGAGTGTGGCCTTATAATGGTGTATAATCATAAACAGGGTACCGAAATCTAACAATGTATAAAGATTCAGCCGAATCCCAGATGCGAAAGCCTTGCAGTCTTCTTGTAAGTTTCAAGCATTTGATCAAATTTGCGATATGTTGAGTGACATTTGGGTGCTTAGTATTAATGGAGAATGTTATGGTACATATAAATGATAGCTCGTGATTACAAAGATTTATAAATATATTTTAAAGGGGTACACAATATTGCAGAAAAAGAAAGAAGCGGTTTTAACGATATATTGTACATTACGTCGACTTTACGGATTTAATAGAAACAAGGAAGAAACATTAAAATCATAGTTATAGAGATGCAAATTTGTAAACAGAGATAAACACCCTAGTACACAATGATAGGCTTTCACAAGCCAACAAGATTTCCACGATTTGTAATTTTGATCTATTGTTACATAGAATGCGTAAGATGTCCAAACGAAAAGAAGGCCTTCTCTAGTTTTCTCGTTACATACGCTTTTGAAAATAATTATAAAAGAAATCGAGCACAGGCCCTAATGTTGTATTACTTTTTCATATGAATAAAGTGCTACTTTGTCAATAAAAATAGTGCGTTATTTTTATCAAGATTTCAAGAAAATCTTTACATATTTAAACTGGAAAAAAATATTTATAATCTTGAGCATACAAAAATTAAAAAAAGATTTACATTTATGTCACATATTTTTGTACGTACATATGCACATCGTGCAAGGTAGCCAACAATCAAACGAAAAATGACTAGACTCCATTCATTGGTTAATCAGTTATCTAACAATCCGGCAACTAGTCGCCATCGTGGTTCACAGGTCACTGTTATAGATAGAGTAACGCGTTATATTTTAAAGAACTGTAGTTGCCACAACATTCTCGCGTAAATCAACGACGGGCAATTAAACTAGAAGTTCGACGTAAATATTTGACAAATTTTTTTTATTTTCGTGTCCTTTTAAAGTGACGATTTAATGGTAGTACTATCCACGTGGTGTTTCAAGGCTGCGGCCTTCAGGGCCGTGATTTTAGGTGCCCCTGCTTCCGGTAAAGGTACCATGTCAACTAGAATTGTTGAACATTTTAAGATGACTCACATTTCAAGTGGTGATAAATTACGACTTCATATGAAGTCGAATACCGGTACGTTTTAAACCATAAATCGTTCGCTGTGTTATTTAAACGATCCTAATAAAGAATGATGAAACTTTTATCATTCATTTTTATTTCTTCAGATTAAAATTTTTGCATATCATTTGTTTTTTTTGAAGTTGATTTATCAAAAACATTTTTCGATTTTAAGTATATTTATGACATATACATATGTATATGTTTCAACCTTAAAAGTTATGTTTATGTTTTATTTGATGAAACGCAGTTAAAGAAACATTTGTTTCCTCAATAGTCTCTAATCAAATTAAAATTATTGTTTAATGGTTCATGATATTCTATACTATGTATTCGTATTATGTTTGCGAACTAAATTTACGCGATAGTTATCGAATGAAAGGCATACTATTCATTTATAAATATTCTTCTAAATATTTAGATTCGTGTTCGGAATTACATTGCACTATCATTTATTACTAAACAGTATGGATTTTTGTCGATCTGTTATTGTTTCAAATTCCACATGTAACTTAACAAGTTGTTAATATGAGTACAGGAAATTAATCTAATGCTTAAGTATACATTTCCTTTGTCATTCTATATAATCAAGCCAATATACGTAGATTTATATTATCGAATTGGTCTAATTAACATGCCTTACTTATCTGCGTTAGTTCACATGTTTTTAAACATTTTTATGAATGAGTTTCTAATTTTTAATTCAATAAGAAATCGTCACATTATTTTACATATTCATTTGATCAACAGTAAAATTAATACAATTTTGTTTTTCGACAAAATTTCTTAGAAGTACATCTACAAAAATAGCTATTTGGATATGGTTAGATTTTTTTGTAATGTATTTTGTAATATATTTGATATCACGTTATCGGGCTATTTATTCGTACAATGAGAAAATACTAAACTTTTTATTACATAAATCCAAATAATTCTTGAGACAAATATAATCTTCCGTCAATACAATTATCGGCCGTCTCAAAGTCCACTGTATGGTTACATTAATAATAATGCCCTGTACGAAATGATAAATGTAATCAAAATGTAATCGTTTTAATAATACAGAACTGGGCAAAGCAGTCTCGAATTACGTATTATCCGGTAAATTTGTACCTGATGATATAATGATTTCGATGATAAACAAAGAAATCGAATCGATTGCTGATCAAAATTGGTTATTAGATGGTAAGTAATTCAATACAATCTTAAAAATTATAATGGAAATATATTTTATTGTTATTTGCAGTTACCAATTTACCTATTACTTTGTTTTAATATTTTTATTCAAATAATTGTTGTTGCCTAATTAAACTAGATGATTAACTATCAATTAACAGCAATTAAATTCGTTGTTTAATTATTTAATTATCGCGATTTTTACGATTAATTCATTTTGATTGTAATCAAACTCAATCGAATTCAAAGTTTTAATCGATTGATGTCCGATAGATTGTGAACATACGCGGGCAGATAAATTCAAATATTTGGGATTGTTATAGGATTTCCAAGAACATTAATACAAGCGGAAATGCTGCAAAAAATGCATTCAGTGAATCTGGTTCTTTACCTCGATGTTCCCGTCAAAGTGATATTAGATCGCGTGCAAAATAGATGGATTCATTTGCCGAGTGGAAGAGTTTATAATGTCGGGTTCAACAGTCCAAAAGTACCGGTAAGTTGGAACAGAAACTTTGACTGATACTCAAATATATCGTTGGCAACATGCCTAGTAAATCTTCATAATTAGATTTTCCTTCCGATTTACTAACCGATGAATCTTTTTTTAGACGACTTTTATATCTTTGAAACTTTTCACTGCGCCTAAAACTATTTGAATAACTAATAATTTGGTTTTTAACAGGGTAAGGATGACGTGACTGGCGAGCCTTTAAGTAAAAGAGACGATGATAAGGTTGAAATTGTAAAAGAAAGATTGGAGAGATATTCGAATGCTACTAAACCTATTTTAGAATTTTATAGTAATTTAGGATTATTAAATACTTTTCAAGGTAACACTACTAATGAACTATGGCCAGATGTTAAGGAAACTCTTACCAAATTTTTTTCGTGTTCTTAATTTACTTAGGCATATTAATATTTTATAACAAAATAAATAACAAATTAGTGCATATCTTTTTAATTAATAATAATTACATGCTTCCATTTGTGCTGTGTAAGATATCAATATTAATTTACATGCGCACAAATTGATGAACTGAATGGATGCACACAAATTGTGGAGATTTGATATATTTTTCTGCAACTTATATATATGTACATATATAAAAGTTACTGTATATACAATTACAACATAGATTATTTCAATATTTTGGATGAATAGTATAAATCAGTATAAATCAATTTTATTAACTTTTATCTACAACTTTTACTTATTTTGTACATACCCGATCTGATTTTTTATATTTGTACATATTCTTTGTATCGACACGTAAGATTTGATGAAAGCATAATTTTATGAATATTCATTAACAAAGCAAGCATTGTAAATGATTTATATTTAAGTTTTACTTATCATGATTTATAAACATCAATTATAAAACGTTGTTATATAAAGGGATATTGTAATATAAAGGGATCAAACAAACTAAAAAATGATTCTAAATTAGTGGAATTTGTTGAGACTTATGATGTAAGTATATTGATATATGTATATTCCGTTTTAAAATGTATTAATTATCATAAATAGGTAATAAATATTAAAACATGATTTTTTTTATCATTTTTTCATATTTATTTTTAACTGTACCGATATAAGAATTTTAACAACCTTTAGTTGTGTACAGATCTTATCAATATGAGTATAATATACTTATATATCATGCTCACATTTTCTTTTCATTCGAAAATTAAGTCATTCCTCAGTAATAACAATGATTTAATGTCATATATGCTTATTAATTACGTGTTTCTCTTTCATAACATAAAACGTTATGTCAAACGCAGTGATGAGCTGTGAGAACTTAGTATAAGTTCATTATAACTGTTGAAGGAAAATCAGAATATTACGTAAATAAATAAGTTAAAGTTGTTGTATCGTAGAAAAAAGAAATTTAAATTAATTGAGGTTTAAATGTTACAACAGGTAGATATGGTTGAATATGTAATGCATACTGATGATTGCATAGACATATCTTTCACACAAAAGAAAATATACGTATCTTGCGAGGAATCTAATATTGCTGCGTCACAAAATAAGTTATATCAGGAACATTTTCATAAGGAATTAAGAAATTTTTATAAAAATTACTCTTCATAGCAAAATCATCAACTTACGATCTACGCAAGTAAGATTTTCTCGACATAATTATCCATGAAAAAGAATAAATATCTTTTTGGTTATGATACTTCTAAGTCATATACTAAATTAACACTCTACTTAATATTTTTCGAGATCAATAAACAAGATAAAAAAAAATTGTGCAATAACTGGAATATGAAAGCCGCGTTCTAAATTATGATCACAGAATAATGTATAGATAATGCTAATTCGAATCTATAAATGCATTATCACGAATGAAAAATAGTCGATATATCAATTCATGTCAGTCGTTCAACGAGTATGTTGAGATCTAAAGATCATATTGCGGCATAAATTCATTTTAAAAATTAATATTCAACTCCCTAATATGCAACGTTGTCATCTAAAGTTATCAATCGATTTTTTCTTATACATATATGGACGAATGAACGGAGAATTATAGTTAATGACAAACATTATCATTTTTCTCCAGGAATTATCATGAATGTTTTTTAAGTACATGATATCTTTTCTTTTTTAATGTCTATAATCAACATTTCATTGTAGTAGTTCAAATTCTTCGCACTCGTCAAGATCGTCATCATACGTTCCATTACCTGTAAAAGAGGTAGTAGGAGGAATTATATTCTCTGCAATTTCAATTTTTTGACGGAGATCTTTCCCGCTTCCTTCGCAAAATAAAAACATCGGATAATCGACTTTTTCATCTTCCGGCACCAAGTACTGCAATATTAAAAATATATTGTTGTATTTGCAAATTATCTATATATAATGCAGGACAATGATCTGATGAGAATAATTATACATACAGACGGAGCAATCTCCATAAAGTTTGTAAATTGCAATTTGTTATGAAAATAAAATCCCACACAACAGCTAGGATCCATTTTTGATATTAACATTTTCCTTGGTGAAGTACAATGAAAACTCGTCAAAGGGAAATTATCTTTTAACACATCAACAGTTTCTTGACAATAATGCGGATCTAGATTAATTAATTTATCTTCCTGGAAACCAATAAAATAAAGCGAATGCCGTGGTCGGCCACCGATTACACCAATACAGGTGTCTAGTGTAAGTAAGTGTGTTAAGCAAGATGCATAAATAGGATTTAATTTGTCAGCACCAAGTCTTAAAGGTACAAAGAGTATAAGAGATTTCCATTTGCCATCTGGCATTTGGCATACATTTTCTACATCTTGCAGATAAACTGTAAGAAAATATTATAAATTAGCCTCAGGAATATATGGCAATTTTCATCGTTAACATTATTTAACTACACCACCTGCACAATCTTGAGCAACATAAACGGCTAAGTTACTGAATACTGGATGTTGTTCTGCTGCTTGCTCTACTGCTTGGCTTAAAAGATGAGCTACAGAAGTAGGTCCATACCAATCTCCTGCACGTTTTCCCCATGGAGCACCCAAAGAAACAAGTGTATGTATAGAAAATGGAGATATACTATCTGGTAGATCTCCAAATGATTTAATTATTAACCTGTGATTATATTCATCCGATTTTTGTTGTTCTGTTTTTATTGGTTGATCTAGCTGCCACCGCCATTCTGTAAGAAAAATGTATTATTCTACAAATAAAATATAAGTATAATATACGTAATTAATAATTATTATATCGCCATTTATAATTAAACTTTGTGAAAAAAATAAATGCCTCTTCCAAGGAAATGGCACACCAGCGCTTGTGCCAACATCATTTGACCACTACGTAGCATACATCCCCAACCACAATCGGTGGTGAATGTAGAACCATTCAATATAGGAAATTCTCTTCTATATGTTAACCAAAGGCGTGATGTGAAATCCTTTCTAAATTCTTCTATACCATCCTCAAAACTAATAGCATCCATAGCTAAAGATATTTCACTTCCAGTATCTAAAGTTTTCTCTGCTTCAGAAGCCTTTTCCAAAAACTCTTCTGGTTTCTTACGATAAATTTTTCCAAGTAACCATACTGGAGATTCTTTCGAGAAGTTTGGTTTAACTACCTTAATGGTCCAGCCTTTTTGAAAAAATCAAATATCAATTAGATTTGGAGAAATATATGCATATATTATAATTGATCGTGAAATTGTTTCACACTAACCATATTTAACATTATTCCACATAGACAATAATTTTGTTTTGACTTTGCTATCAACCTCTGTAGTAACACTGGAGTCATCCATAGGCAATCCATTATTTGTAGTAGCTAGTTGTATATTTGGAACACGATCTGTGGTAATCATACCAGAAAATAATTCTATTGTACTGTTAGTAAAGCCTCCTAAGAACAAAGCAATCTTTGATCAATGGTTCGTACATTTCTAAAGTATTCTTTTCTCTTTACGATTCATTATGTGAACATTATGATTGCTTGGTAAACGAGAAAGGAACGAGTAAGATCGCTATCGCTAAAGCCATGGTAACAGAGATTTTAGTAATAAAAGAAGCATGAGCAATAGAAAGGAATTGTAACTGACCAAAGGAGGGGAAAAGAGGTGGATATATAATAGGAAATTTTTGCGCGAGATCGACACTTACCTAACCTCTCCCTGGAGGGTTGCACCTGTCCATTCATGCCCAACAAGTAAATTTTTGAAAGCATATACTCCAATACATTTAAGTACCGCACAGGAAAGCAATTACATTTTTGTACGAATACGATTACGGTTACGTAGACATTGCGAACGTCAATGGTTTTATCGCATTCCGTACGAACAACTGGTTGCTATTGTCACAGAAGAATCTAATATAATTATGCATTGGCTGATGCACGCGCCAAGCTTAACGCAAAGCCCATTACCAGTCCACTGTCAACTTAATGCTTCATTTCCTTCGAATGAAATACTAACTTTGCAAAACGCTGTGCCAGAACAATTTATTATTCTTAACGATAGGAGGAATTATCTCAATTCGAGAAACAACGAAACAAGCCACGGAATCGTAAAGCAAACGAAATCAGAAACAATATAAAGATACCTGAGCCATCGACAGGAAGAGACGCGTGTTTACAAAGAACATTGTGAAATTTAAAGCGTCCGTTAAGAACATTGCCAGCGCCGTACCGCGGCAAAATCACACACTATGGAAGATCATACAAGAGTGCATCGGCAGTATGCAGAAATCTCGCTGACTAAAATCTAATCGAAATGACGGTATCTTATCGAGGAATGTACACACTCGAGGAAGTTTGCTCGAGCAAATATGAGTATAAAATTGATCATTCTTTTCTCGGTATACGATCATTGATTTATATGTTTGTATACGATCATATTTTCCTCTCTTGTCAACAGAACTTAACTGATCGTTGTACCTTGTGAGTTGTTAAAAATAAATCTGCAACTTACTAACGTATCTGGAATGGATTTATGCCTTTGTATACGATCATTTTCTTTTTTGTTCAATAAAATTTAACTGTCGTGATTACTATTACTTAAAAATAAATTTGCAACTACTACTAGAATGGAAGTAGTTTAATACTATAATATAAATTATAACGCTTCATCGTTTTCTGTTTAATTATTTCATATTATGGTACTGCAAACTGAATACTGGCTCGTTCTTAGAATGGATCGCCATTTCATTAATTAATACTTCCGTTTCGAGAGACGTACCGACGAACATTTTTGCCGCTTTTAAAAAATCCCACGACGGGAAAGGCACGGACCGTTTATCGAATAAAAATCAAACGAGAGCCGGAGTGTTTAACTTATTCAAATTATTAATTAAGAGTTTGCCTTTCTCGTTTGAAATTTCCTTGTCCTACTGTCGCGAAGGGTTCACGAGGTAAAAAGGAAAGAACACAGAGATAAAGAATCGTAACCTCGTTGATTCAACACGAATTTCACGACAGTTAAATTTTGTAGTTTCTTTCATCTTTCTCCGCGCTCTTTCTAATTGATTTAAAAAAGTATTGAAACAAGAGCTGTCACTTATGAGATACCCGAGTAAACAAAAATTACCCGAGTACCCGAATATCTCACGAAATAGTTGAGACATATTTATTATTTCTACTTATATTACTCAGGTGTGTCTATACTGTAATTTATATTTTAGCGATAAATAATAAAAACAATGAAGTACTTACTTTTTGTACTAATAATTTTTACAAAAATACTAACAACTCTAGATTTTTCAATAGTAGACTCCTGCTATCTGAGATAATAATATTTCCAGTTGTGGAAAATATTCTTTCAGAGCAGACAAATGTTGCTGCTTTACATAAATATTTTTTAACAAGTTTCTTGGTAATCTTGGATATTCTTTTTGGCATAAATTACACGAAACATCGGATAAAATTATATCGAGTGTCCGGATATCCGACGAGTTGGATCTTACGATCTCGTAAGATATCCGGGGGTATTCGGATAGCTCATTAGATAATTTTACTCTATCTGAGCATATCTCCCGGATACTAGCTCTAGTTGAAACCACAATGGTCACCAAGAGAACAGAATTAATGAAGAAATAAGCGTAACTGGGATACATTATCCTTTTTTCATCGTGGTATAATAATAATGCACTGTTGTCAAGAAGGACCAACGAAGATAAACAAAGAGAAAACCGAGTGGAAAAAGGAAAAGTGAATGGAGTTATGCGATGGGCAGCGAGGTAAGGGGTTCGAACGTTCTACGGTAGGGACAAGCACAGAGGACAGAGGACAGAGGGCTCGAAGAGGAGACAAGGGACGAAAATTGCGCGTATAACAGAGACAGACACAGGAGGGAACTGTCATGCGCGTCTTGTCGCGGAATAACCAATGAAATACGCGTATCCCGACTTACCTCATTGATTACCACGTTCGCGCTCGTTCTAAATTTCACATTGTGCCCGTTGTCGCGCATCCGCTGCAAAAATATAAATCGGTGCCTTGTACACCGGTCATCGGTGATTGTATAGTATAGATTGATGGAAGGAAATAGAACGGTGTGTTTGTCAGGACAATAATCTCTCCCTCTTGGATGGTGTTGTACTAACAATAGCTTGGTAGCAGGTGTATTGAAAACTTCGGGGCAAATCTCTACAAAGGAGTGGAGTAGAGTGAGAGGGGTAGACGGTACTACGGTAATTCGAAGAATGAGAGGAGTGGGAGGAAAGGGGTGCATTTCCCTAAAGCTGGCTCGTTCTACCAAATATATATATATATATATATATATATATATATATATATAAGAACATGTATATACGTGTGTGCATATATCAGTACATACGTGTATGCCGTTAATAAAAGCTCAAGCAATACAAGAAAATCAACAAAGGGACATATGATATATAGCGGGAATAATTATTTTAAATAAGTATAACCTGTTCTTGTATTTAGGCGGCTCGTTTCGAGGTAGGACGAAGTAGAGGGTGATAGACGATGGAGGCGTGGTAGATAGAGGGGAATGGTTGCGAGACGGAAATTAGGTCATGCAAGAATATCGACGGACCGACATAATCACGGTGCATGGCTTGAATAAGGATATTAACGAGTCACGCTTCTCTCCCTTAAGATCCTTTCTACCGCCGCGTCGAACGAACTGGTGGTTGAATGGGGGAGGGTAGTAGAGGAATCATGTTCGTTGGCGATCGATTCGCCATCTTGTGGCACGCCGATCGAACCCGAGGATCGACGGAACGAAGGTCGTTCGAAATCGATATACTACATGAAACGCGGTACACACAGATGGAGATTGCAGGATTTTAACGGAATCGGTCACGAATCGTGGTATTAACGTTCACCGTCATCGCAACGGCGACAATTCTCTTTGGGAATAGAGAGACTCATTAGCTGGGCTATATTTCTGTCCGAATAGAGAGCGTGCAAACGTACATCGGGCATGTAGAACGCGGAACAGCTTTGCCCGATATTGGCTCGACGGGATCGATAGATCGCCGGAACTTTCAATTGAAAGTGACTTTACATCATTAATGGAAAGGCCTTGCCGTTTAATTGGTAGATTTTCATCGAACTGCTAGGAATTCAAATGATAAATGACGGAGCTGTCAGAGATAAAGATTTTCATTATAAACGGAGTTAAATCTGTAAGGTTTTGACATTTATGTTGTTCATTATTTGAACGTTTGCTATTTTCAGAAGCAAATTTCTTTAAACTTGAATTTTACTTCCATTCAAACTTCTTGGTCCTATTCAATTTTCACCTCTAAAATAAATTATTCTGATATCTACATTTATTATTATATTTAACAAATAATCTATTATTATTATTTTTTTTTTCTTTAATCAAAGGAACCGCCCCTTATCTTTTTAAATAGAAAACAAAAATTGTTTACGTTTCGCATTACAGTTCGAAAACACGTTGCTTCAAATTACCAGCGTAACTCTGTCTGATGTGATTAATATAGTGTTCCGTTATTCTAAATGAAGGTAAAACTAGCGGAACGGCTGCCTAGCGAATAGCCGCGTGGAATGAGAGAAAAGGCAACCGGAAGGAAAATAAATCGCTCGCGAAATACACACAGCCCTCGCGATTACGTAGAATGGGGGACCACCGGAGCGGTGTGTACGAATTAGTGTGAGCTAAGTTAAAACAAACTGGTGAAATTCGTCGAGCCTGGTGAACGATTGATTAATACTTGCCTTGGCGCAGCTGTTCATAGGTACCCCGTTCCGTGAAAAATCGTTCTCGCGTAAACCGTGAAGGATTGGCAAAGTTGGCGGAAAACGAGGCGGCCGAAACGAAACTTCGAATTTTGTTTCGCAAGTGTGAAAATCTAATATCGATCGGGAACAGTAGATGAAGATATTTATTCATTGGAACGTTATTCATGGACATTAGAACGTTCTAATTTCTCGTTGTAACAGATGCAACAAAGTCGATTGCAAACATTAATTTAAATGTGTTACGACACTTTTTTTTAAAGAATAAAAAATAGAAAAATGACAGATGAAAGTATTGTCATAGACCAGAATTTCCAATCGAATCTTGTGTAAATATCTATGAAACATACAATTTTTTTAAAGAATTTCAATTCTTGTGCGATATTCAAAAGCTTCCACATATATTAGCTCGCATCACAATTTTGGGCATTTATAAAATTATTTTATGAATACAAAATCACGGTGATAAAAAATAAAAATTAAATATTTAAAGAGCTTATAGAAAGTGCAATCGCAATCGTATGAAAATCTTTTTGTCATACGTAATCAAATGGAAGCGAAATAATCTTATCAGGGATTTGTTCAAGATCAAAGAAGCGTAGGTCGTGTATGTCAAATAACTTAAGACGATTTTACAATTGACAAACACGTTACTTTGCTTCCCACACAGAAGAATTAAAGGTATTAATTCCAAATTATGAATACAAGATTATTACTAATATCAACGTTACTTCACGAACGTAAACATAATATAAATCTTCAGTACTTATCCAGTTCTGTAAATCTTATTCTCGTGTCGTTAATGAATTCTTTTATACATGAAAATAGCTTTGTCTGTGTCTATATAATTGCTAATAAAAACACGCCATATCGTATCGTTACTTATACGCAGAAAAATAATCATATTTCATTTCCTAAACTACATATTTAAAAATCTCCAACATTTTGATTCAGTATTATGATAGAAACGCTAATAAACAATAAAAATTAATTTAACATCCAAAAGATTATTTTGATGTTAATTAAATATCTTTTATCCCTTTTGATGAGTACTATAAGTATCGAGCTTCTTTCTTTTTATCATTGTGTTATTCAAAACGTTTTGAAATTCCATAGCACTGCAATGAGATGTTTGTATGATTGTTATAATTATTAGTATGAAATTTGTAACAAAACTGAAAGCACAAATGATTCTTATTGTAAACATTTTATAGATGTCATAAAATACTTAAACAGCTAGTTATTCATTATACTAATGAATCATAATATTTAATGGAATCATTTTAGGATTAATTATATTTTCAAAAGCATTCTTGTGGTATATTAATTTTTTAGCAATTGATGAAAGCTGGAAATTTTTAGATTGACTTTTAATCAATACAATCATGATGTGCCAATGAAATTTCAAAAAAATTTCGAATACATAAAATATGTTACATATATTCGAAAAAATTATGTCTATAACAAATATTCAAATTTTTCTGTCTTTCATTCAAATATTTATTTTTCTATTTTTTCATCAAAGTCAAAAAATATTCTAGCATTACTAAATTTGTCAAATATTATTACGATATTCACATATATTACATTACAGAAGATATATCTAATTATATCATGAAACACTGAAGAGTTATTTTTGTTTAGAACTGTTTAACTTTTTTATTATCTAGAAAGTCAAAAAGTTTGACAGAAATTCATTTTATGAATACCTCTTCTTTTTTTAACGATATATTTTTATTATTTTATTTACAGATTAATGTAAAATTATTTGGTTCTATAGAATATTGAATCAAGCCTCTTCAAGTCGGTTATGAATAATTTCCGAGCAATCTACATTTGAAATGAATAGACTATTTAATTCGTTGTTAGTGGAGTAATAAACAGTAAAATACATTGTGAACATTATTGAGAGCTCGACAATGAAAATGCAAATAGTAGTAAGGTGACTTCATAGCTGTTTTTTATCATAAGTTAGCATGTGCATATTACTTGGTTTCTTTGTTTATTTTACTAGTTTTATATTACTTCGTTAACTGAAATAACCTTACTATAGAATTATTTGAGTTATTTTGTTTGTTTCTAATATTACTTCTTGCTAAATCTAAAGAACACGATATCTTCTCATTTTTCGTTATCATACAAAACTCGGATAAATCTACTAATATTCCAAAAGGATAATTTAAAAGCAATTTTATTATATTTCGTGATTTTTTTACAACTTATCCAATAACTAAATTAATTCAATAAATATTTTTTAAAAACACTTAGTTTAGCATTATTTAAGCTTGAATTTTAAAATGCTTTAAAACGATCAATCATTTAAAACGTAACTGACTGAATAATAACCACGTTATCACACATGAGTAATATTCTGTCCATTTTTATGAAGTAATCTGATAATTACCAGTAACGTTATCACAGTGACATTTCCACAGAATATTAGTACCTGAAATTATCAGTAACTTTCAACAATATGTTTAGTAACGTTACTAATATTTCTTAGTCCCACCTATCTAATCTCTTGGGTATTTTTTTTCACGGACCTGCCCACTGATTCATCATCCTCAAGTATATTTCGCTCACTTCACGAGTCCCTTCTCCTTCACCGTGTCTAATAATAATTTCGTTGCTAATACTCGCGTCATTTAAGGAGATTGTTCGAATCCCGGGCGGATATTGAAGGAGCTGGACCGGAATATCCGGCGAATTAGAGATGCCAGGGTGGTCGGGTCGCGCCAGTCCGTTGGATTTCGTTTTAATTAATGCATCGCGTCGTCGTTGTCGTCATTGTCGCACTTTTTGACGTTCCGTCGTGGAAGCTGCGCCGCGTTTAAGGATATTATTTCCCTTGCAGCGCAGTTTATCCCGGCTACAGAGTAAATCCTGCAGGCGACGCGACGCTTTTCTTGACGTGTCACATGTAAAACGTTGTTTAACCTATCGCGCGTGCAAACGACCCGGAAGGCACGACCGAGGACAAAATCGTCTTTTGTGCTCATCCATTTTATAGGATAAAAAAAAAAAAAAAGAAATATACGTGCAAACGATATCGCGCGGCCACGTTTCGAGACACACTGTCGCGAGTCGTGATCACAATCTTGCAGAAGAACGAGCAATTGTGTTAAAACCAAGCTGTTGACGAACTCTTCGAGAATTCGGGCGCGATTGTTTACAGCTTCGTCCAAATCTAACTGATTTAGCTCCTCGATCATCGAATGACTCTCTCTCGACTTTTGGCTGCGATTGCATCCAGAGAGCACGTGGGAAGATTTACGTCGAGCAACGTTTGTTACGGCTACGAGCGAGTTGAGAAAATTTCTGAAAGGCCGCTACTTTTCCCTCTACCTACCCCGCGTCGCCAAGTAGAACGCCTCGTGCGTAAAAATAACCCGGTGTAACCCTTCTGCGACGTTCGAGAACTTTGGCAAACGTACAACGGTTTATTTATTCGCAACTTTTTCTTCACAACTCACGTGACCAACTGGATTCTTCGTTTTCTTTAAAAATTTTCCATATCGCGAGACCGTGCACGCGATCGGCAATCGATCCAGCCTGTTTGCTCGTGATACCGGTGTCTGGTGAATTACGTCGTGTTACTATAATTTACAGGCGCGTGTGACGCACTGGCCGTCACCGACGATTGTTACAATATTATTACAGCGGCCGGTTAACACGATGTATAAATACGGCGCGTGTTCAGTTTGCTGAATTAATTATGATCGGCAATGCTGACGTGCAAGAGAGAAGTGCACTGCAAGAGAAGTGAACTCGCGTTTCTTTTCTTTGACGTGCACCGTATTGTAAACGCAACAGTGCCAGAACATTACGAGAATATTAAACTGAAAAACTAAAAGCAGACCATCCGTTTTTTGATTCGATTCCTTTTCTCTGTAAATCGATTCGAAGAATTTTTCGAACCTAATTGCTTTGTGCTAATAGCGAGACCACCTTTACAGCATTAATTACTTATTGCCATACAGCCGGTGTTTCGTATATAAGCCCTATATAAGCATTTCTAATGCTCTTTTCTCGCTGTGAAACTTTACATTTCCATTATTTAAATTTTTCATGTTTTCTTCGATGTTATTCCGGAATTTTTAACTCTTTTTCCTATCGCAGAATGTTTAAAAAATATTGACAGAAATAACCGAGAAAGGGGTGATTCTTCATGGAAGAATAAATCGATACAAAGAGTAAAACCTTTTTTATTTAAAGCGTCATTTTCGAAAATATATAGGGAAAATTTATATTAAGTACTAGATTTAATTCAATTTAGTTTCCTTTAAAATAATTCTACGCGTTTGACTTATTCTCACAAATCAAGTAATCTTCCGTCCATTCCTGACTTTTATTCCCGATCAATTCAGAATTATCTAAATTTAAATTTTTTGGAAAAGCCTTGAATGAAAATTTTATTCTTTCTTTTTTCGACCTGTTCGTAGAATCATCCCCTCTTTAGTCACATCTTTAATACTTTTGCACTCAGTAAAAAAACTCTTTGAAATTATTCCTTAGAACTTTTTTTAAAGAATACCATTAACCCTTTGTGGTCCATAATTATTTTCAAGCTGTTATTCGGGCAGATCCGTATTTATCTTCACAACAAACCTACTAGGATAAACTCGCTGGAATATAAAACTGGGGAAAGGAATTTGACCATAATACATTTCATCGTTATTTCAAAAATCAATAAAGTCAAATGAACACGACTCAGTATTGCATGACAAATGGAAAAGAAGATGGTTACGAATAACGTTATAACATCGTCATTGCGAGAGAATAATACCAAGGAAAAAAGAAAAAAAGAAAAAAATTCACACGTTAAAAAAGTGTTATTCGCAACTGCACATTAAGATCGACTTCACGAACCTTGAAACATTCAAAACGAACGATTCCAATCTCTGAAATCACTCTGACGTGATGAGCCAATTTCCACGCAAATCACCCTTAATACGGTCCAAGTGACCGCGACGGGACCTTATTCCGAAACTTGGAGCAACGCAACGTCACGCGGGAAATCGAAAAGTCGCGGGAAACTCGGGAACGAGAGAGGGTGACACGGAGGATCGGAGGTCGAAAAAGAAGGGAACGAAACGCGTATAAAGCAGCTCGACGGATCGTCGAATCGGGGAAAGGGGGTTAGGCACGGTGGTGGTGACGATAGAAACAGAGAAGGGGGCAGAACGAGACAGAGAGAGAGAGAGAGAGAGAGAAAGAGAGAGAAAGATAGATAGATAGATAGAGAGAGAGAGAGCGAAAGCAAGAGCGCGCGCGCGAGAGAATGAGAGGAGAGAGAGAGAGTGAAAGAGGAAAGGCAGTCAGGAGATACGGGGCAAAAGCAGTGAGGGTAGTTCGGCCGGCCGGCCAGTCGTGCTGTGGCGGCAACCACGACGCGTAGTCGTTTCACGTTCACCCGTCATGTTGCCAAACAACCCTCTCGGGTACCTTTTCGACACCTCGAGCACCGATTCGCGGGACGGATGAGCTGAGAGTTGAAAGAAAAGTCGGGGTTGAAAGTCAGGGTTTAAGACTGGACGACGATGCGTACGGATCGTTCGGATCTCGTATGTGTCTTCCTGGACCAGTGTCCCGGTCTCCACGCCTATCAGCTGGTATAATCCGTCGTCGTCGAGCGGTCGAGTTAGTGGGATCGTCCTGGTTCCGTTTATTCGAGACGCGTCGGAGAGTGATCCAGGGCAAGGGAAAGGGACTCGTGTTCGATTGCTCGAGATTCGTGGTTCTCCTGTTGGGAGGTAAACAAAAGGAGGGACTTTCGAATCGTTGCTGGTAGATCGAGTCTCTGGTACACGTGCCAGGGTGGGTGGTTTGCCGATCGATCACGGGGGTACAAGTGGTTCCGTTGCTGAAAGCTGGGGACGTGTTCTCGCGCGTGAACGAATCGACGCTGGCTGATCCTTGGTTGATCGCTGAACAGATTTCCTCTGGCTGTTCGCGGCAGAGCGCCGGATATCTGAGGATCAAATCCTTCGAAAGGTGGTAAGTAGCAGGGGGATCTTCACGGCGGAAGAAAAAAAGGCTTGCAAGATTCGTCAAGGACGAGACGTTTGATCGTCGGCGTCTTTCTCGCCGTTGCACGCTACCCGAGGCTGATGCTTGCTGCCTGCCTCGGATAATCTTGGTTTATCTAAATCTCTAGGTCAAACGTGAACTATAGCGCGCTCGCAATTAACGAGAACCTTTAGCATTTTCTCTTTCTTTCTCACTTCCTTTCTTTATTTCCAACGCGCCGTTCTCCGATTTATTTCCAACGTACGAGAGAAAAGAAATTTAACATTGATCAACGATTGATCAGTGCCTTGAATTTCTCGCTGACGATATCGATCATCGTTGATCGTTTCGAATAGAGAATTCGAATTTTCGCGGACCATGTGAGAAATGGTCATTGATCGAGGGATCGTCGGTGATTCAACTGTTCTGAGGCTGATCCACTTTGCTAGTCGAATCTGGCTACGATTTAGGGGTGGTAAACAGCGTCGGCTAGTCTTGCCGGCAAGGTATTATCGATTCGATACGCATCATATTTGCACGCGGCGGCGGCGGCGGCGGCGACAGTCCAGGGCTAATTATTTCCCAACGGAGAGGGAAATCGGCGCGGCGGCGGCAGTGGCTGCTTGTCATCGACTGCGTGTTGCCAGCGTTTTTTCCGCGTCGCGGAATGAATGAAATAGAGAGATCGTTATTTAGGTCAGCCGGCAATTTTCGTACCCGGGGCTTTTAAGCGTTCTAAAGGGTTTTCAGACGGGGACCCGAGTTGAATGAGAGGAGGCTCGCGCGATAACGCTAACCTGCGCTAAAAGACCGTGAACCACCGCCGCGGATTTCTTCTTCTTCCTCTTCTTTTTTCCTTTTTTCTTCCTTTTCTTTTTTTATTTTTTTCATTATTTCTCTTCCTCCTTTTATCCCTCTTAGTCTCTTTTGCCCGTTACACAGGCCCGACGGTGCCGCGTTGGAATTCTAGGAAACTCGACCCCTTGGGGCCGTGGGTTTTTAAACCTCTTCTTTCTTTCGCCACCGCTCGACACAGCCATCCTTTGAAGGTAAGTGTAAGCGGTGATTGCTCCTCGAATCGAGCCACCCGAAGTCGATTCTCCAAAGCTTTTTCCTAGACTGGGAACGGAAAAGAAAGCTCCGGGAAGAGGATTCGTGTTATTGGTCGGATAGATACCTTTCTACCTTTTTTACTGGTTATATTCTACTTATATTACTGGTTATATTACCGCTGGATATACTCTGTTTAATTAACGTAAGAACTGTCGGATCAGTAAAAATCTTTTTGGTTNGTGTTATTGGTCGGATAGATACCTTTCTACCTTTTTTACTGGTTATATTCTACTTATATTACTGGTTATATTACCGCTGGATATACTCTGTTTAATTAACGTAAGAACTGTCGGATCAGTAAAAATCTGGCTGGAAATTTTTTTAATGAGAATTCCATATGTCTGTTTCACGATACGTTGCTCGTTTTATCTTCGATCGTTCATCTCTCAACTCTGTGTTGGCGACAATGGCAATGTTCGTAATAACGTGTCAATATTAATATCTTTGCCAATAAACACTAAGGTGTCGGTGTTGATCCTACAATACTGTATTTATTCGTAATTTCTCCGACAACGTGTCTTAATGGAAACGATCGAGAAGAGAATTTTGCGTTCCGTGCTTTTCTAAGATAAAGTTCCCAAGTATCATGATAAATAATTATCACGTTAAACCCAAGTTTTTGAACAGTGTGTCTCCCAGTGGCAGGAAATGATCGAGAAATACATAAGTAACGAAGAGTTATCGTTTTTTAAGCAAGCTGCCTGAATTCAACTGACTTAAAGTTCAACCTGAAATATCTTTGCAAGTGAAGCTGGAGTTTGCTCAATTATTTCTCGATTTGAAATGAAACAACTATCGTTAGTTGACGTAATTTGAGCTTTTTCTTTTCGTTAAACATCGTCTTAAGCATCATTTTCAAATTAAATAACAGCTCGAAACTTCTTTTTCGTACAGGCAGAGTATTCCATTTTATTTCAAGCATGCACTAATAAACACTAATTAGCCCTTTGCACTCGACTGTCCCTTCTAAGGGATTGGCGTTGTACGATATAATAATGTAATAGTATAATACTTGAACAGAGTAAAAGCTATAATATATAATAACGACATGGGAAAAATAAAGAATTTCAGAAGAAGAAATTCCCAAGGAAGCAATCGTAAGTTGATTGACACTCATTCGAAATAATTAACATAAATTAGACTTCTCATTGCTTCTTACGGAAGTTTACAAAATGACAGACAAAAAGATTGAAAGTATTGTATGTATCATTAACTTTTGTATGTTATAGTTGTTCTAGAAAATGCACGTTGGCGCTTTAAATCTAAACGACATCACGTGTTAAAAAGACATAATCAACAAAATTTCATGCTAAATGCCATTTTAACAGGTTGATTATTCCCATATTATGCTGTGTCATTTTGTTTGAAATGATATTACTTCGTAAATAAATTGCTGGTAAGAAAAGTTTCCGAGGGCAAAGGGTTAAATCACTTGGATTTAAATCGAGTATCTTGTTTCACATGAACGTAATCTTGAAGTCAAGTCACCTGACTCAAGAGAGATTAACCTGAACGAGGCTCTAGAAATACATGAGCAAAAATTAGAATGAAGACAATATTCTAGGGTTAACAGGAATTATTCGCAAACCGTAGTCGGAGAGTTTCCGAGAGTCACACTCTGATTTCTAAATTAATCAGAACGCGGGTGTTAGACATCGAGAATTCAGTACCTCGAAATTACTTGAAACGGAACGTGTCTTGTTAAAATCGAATTAACCTGGAACTCGATAGTCGTTAGACTACTTAGAGTTATCGGCTATCCATGGAAAAGAGGGGTCGACGCCGCGATTAGGCACACCTGATGCCCTCGGCCTAACAAATGGACTTGACGCATCCCCTTGACAACGAAACGTGGTGGTTCCTTTTTTTCGTCCTTCATCGAATGGTCGTGCTGATCGATCAGGCTAATGAGCTCTTCCCGGGGACAATGAGAGAAATCTGTCCGGAGCTCGTCGATGTGAGAAATAATAATAACAATTGTAATGATGAAACGAGAAAAGGAACAAGAAAGAAGCACGAGTTCGAGTCTCGGGTTCGAGAGCCAGGAAGCAAAAGACAAAGAAATGTAGACAGAAAAAGATAGATAGATAGATAGATAGATAGATAGATAGATAGAGAGAGAGACCTTGTCCTGATGACGCAGAGACTGATAAAATAGTAACGAGGCCGGCAATAAAGAGGATACTCGCGAAGAAAGGGAATCGTTTNCCCCCCCCCCCCCCCCCCGCCGGAGAAGGGAGGGGGGGTGAGAGAACGAAGCCCAGAGGAATATCGGAAAGAGTGGAAAGTTTCCGGAAGCCGGACAGAGGATAAGAGGGATAGATCCTGGGTGATGGAAGGACAGCTGGGCAGAATCACCGCGGAAAAGTAATCTCGGCGTCCGCACAAAAGGGGGTGAAATAAGTATCCGCGGGCTAGAGAGAGGATAAGTTCTCTCTTGCTAGAGAGAGAGAGAGTGGCGGAAAGAGAAGGGGGAGGGGGATATTGATTTGTTTTTGTTGCTCGCGGACACGCGATAGCCGGGGCCGAATGTGTGTCAGAAGGCGACGAGCGAACGAAATTTCCCGAGGGCGGTCCTGAGAACCGGGGTTGTCGCGCGCCGGGCACGCCGAGGGGGAGGTAGAGGTGGCGAACGAAGAAACAACAAGGGAGAACGAAGAAGAGACAGGAACAGAGACAGAGATAGAGATAGATAGACAGAAAGAGAGAGAAACGGAGAGAGATAGTTGGATAGACGAAACGGCACGTCGTCGCTCGGGACGATTATTACGAGAGGCAAGGTCGACAGAAGTCGAAGACTCGGTTTCACGAATAATGAGAGCGTAGCTGTGCTATTGATTCGCTATCGCGAGGCAAACAGACCCACCGAGACGAGGAGGAGATCCGTTTCCTCGCGGATACAGCCTTCCCAGTTCCCTCCGCTAAACATCGTTGCCGCATTCGATGCTGGATTAACGACGTTCCAGAAATTGCTCGAATTCTAAACCATGTTACAGGAAACCATCGTGATTCACGGAGTATCCTGGTACGGCCCGTAGCCTGGTTACAGCGACGGCCGTTTCCGCTTCGAATGGAAGCCAGGCCGCGTTGTTCGAGAGACAACGTTTCGCTCCTCCCGTTTTTTTCAACGCTGCTTGAGGGCGTCCCGGGGACGTTGCGAGATTGAAATAACCGCGTTACACGGAATCCGGTCGACGGATTCGATATCGATCCTCGAGTTGGAGAGCGATTGGGCAATCGCGTCGGCTAATCCGGAAACTTCGACTGTCGAGCGTCGAGCGTCGATCAAGCTGGAATCCTGTTGTTCCGGAGTCGCGAGAGTCTTCCAGTTGCTATCGCGCGAAGCGATCGTGGTTCCATTCTTTCGGTCTATTCTTGATACACCACGACGTACACTAAGGACACTAAGGAAATTAGTAAAATCTTAGTGGAAGAAACGGTACAATGCCTTCGGTGTTTTTTGCATCTGCATCCAACATCCACTCAGTACAATTATCCTCCTGGTGTGTCCACGTTTCCTCACGTGGTTCTAAAACCACGCGTTCTGGCGACACGTTCTTGAGAAGAAAAGAACGACAAAAACAAGTCAGAAGACGGGGCAACGAAATTCGAGTCGTTTGCTAGGAGGAACAAGCAGACAAACCATAGAAGAACTAAACAGTGAAGAATTAATCACAAACAGTGGCAAAGTAAGATGAGTGAGAACGAAGAAAAGGGTGACTTCGAGTCGATCGACGATGGACGAGCTGAACAGCGTCGAACCGCGTGGACAACACCGCGATTCATAAACGCGCGCGTATGAAAAGCGAGTGGAGGGTGAGCGAGCGACTGGGGGTGAACCACTAAATGAACAGCAGCGGCGCCTTCGTCGATGAGTGGAAGAAGCGGGAAGTCGAGGAGTAGTAGCGGAGAGTCTACGAGAGACTTCAAAGAAAAAGGGGCGAGACGAAGGAAGAGAGAGAGAAAGAGAGAGAGAATTTGTGTGTGTGTGTGTGTGAGTGAGTGAGTGAGAGTAAGAGAGTAAGAGAGAATGGACAGGAGAGAGGACAGATGGAAGAGGGAAGAAACGTGGCATGAATTAGAACTCATTTGGTAAAGTGTTGCGCGTGTAGCGAGTTTTGAAGAGGTCGTCGTCGGGGGGGTGGTTCAACGTCGGTGGCCTAGAGAAGGACGGTTGGAGGCGGGGAGGGTTGCCAAGTGTAGAGAGCAAGGGCGGCGGGGCTAAAAGCGAAAACGGGGAGGATGGGGAGGCACCGAGGGCGAATGTGATATAAGAAAAAGAGGAGGGCCGAGGTGGAGCTGAGGTGGAGACACGAGAGTGGAAGAAACGGAATGGTAGAAGCAAGGCGCTAAAAGAGAAAGAAGAGAGGAGGGAAAAGGTGCAAGTGCTGGACCGTGCTGTGGAAATTCGAGTCCGTCTGGCAAAGTTGAAGGTGGGTAAAAGAGGCAGATCGAATCGTGGCGAACAGGCACAATGGAAGAAAAAAGGGGGGCGAAGAAATCGGTGGAAGAAAGAGGAACAGAGAAAGAGGGGTGGCGCGGAAAAGTAGAGGACCACCACTTTGCCGGTTCTCGCTTCGCGTTCAAAGAAAACGGGTCGACTTGTCGAGCTTGTACGACTACCGAGTAAGTAATAGCCTTTAATCAACGAACGGAACGAGAGGAAGACCGGAAAGTTTTTACTTGGAATCGGCTGTCTATCGCGCATCTGCACGAGTCGCGGTTACGCGAGAAACCCGGCCGCCGAACTCGAAACGGCCGGGGCCGTTTTTGCTAAGAGGAAAAAGATGTTTTTCGGCTTTTGGCGAAATGGTGTAATGGAACTCTATTTATCCGAAACTCCATTTATTCGAACGAAATTTTGATTAGTGCCCGATTAAACCGTGCCCGTGCCCGTTCGCTTCATTTATCCGCATGCGAGCCATTACAGCGGAACCTCTCCTCGTATGAATCACGTGTATTCGAGCGATTTGAAATTTTAATTAGTGCCGGATTAAACGAATTGATCGCTGATCGAAACTCACTCGTCCCAAAAGCGAACTCTCGCGAAAAATCGCGGATACGGGAAATCAGTGAAACTTTTATCGTACGGATCTCAATTATGTGAATTGTTTGCTCTCCGGATGGATAAATAGAGTTCTATCCTAGATCGAACGTACACGCACGATTTTTCGAACAACGTTTAACTGTCGTTTAACCAACACGAGCTCGNAAAAAAAAAAAAAAAAAAAAAAAAAAATTGACATGCCGAAATTTCGATATTAGGATCCTATCAATTCATCTTTCGGTTTACTTTATCTTAATTTCTAATTTTACGCGACTTAATCTCTCGGCGATAGTCCTTCTATATGATCTCGTTCATTCAACTATTTTCGCGATACTGACTGATAACGGCAACTGATAACAATCGTGACGCACACGATGCGTCGCACGCATTTGGAACGTGTCACCAATCCATGGGTTCAACAATCGTTGAATGAACTATAGCCAGACTTTGTATGCAACAGATACCTGCCCGACGTTTATCGAGCAATGACTTAACCGTTCTGCTTTACGCACTTCAATCGTTCACGCTACGTGAGCAAATTAGCAAATTCCTGGCGGCAAACGAAACGAGCTGTTCATTTAGGCCCTCGTCGAACAGATTCTTCTTCGTGTATCACCATTGTGCTCGCTTGAATCAATTCGTACTGTACGTGTATCGAAGGAATACAGACGAACGATGTTTATTCGATAGAATAATTCGTGGCTTCGAACTGGTATGCTGGTATGTTATTTTACGAAATGTAAGTAGGACAGTTTTGCCAGCGACTCTAATAGAGCTCGTTAGCTATTCGGCGCGGACATTATAATTTTAGAAGGTCTATCCTGGTTTACAGGATGATAGGGAAACGGGAACAAGCCTCAAGAATATCAAATCGCGGGAAACCCGATTTACTTTACTCAATATACAGATTCCGACGTTTGCAGGGTAAAACCAGCGGGTCTAAGGAATATTTAATCCTGCGCACTTCAGCCATGAAAGCGGCTGCTAATCCTCAAACGATCTTTCGCAAGCCAGTTCCCTTGAAAATTCGATGCTGACTATTTCGCACGCTCTGCCCTTGCAACGGGAAACGCAACTCCAGCAGACGTTCTCCCTGTGATTGTCTCACAGCAATGGAAAAGTAACAATCGAAGAAGAAAGCAAAAAAAAAAAAAAA
>NIPQ01092770.1:0-44083 GCA_002806875.1 Lepidotrigona ventralis hoosana
TTTTTTTTTTTTTTTTTTTTTTTTTTTTTTTTTTTTTTTTTTTTTTTTTTTTTTTTTTTTTTTTTTTTTATCGTCGAAGTTGAACTTCGTTCGATACTCGTCTTTCAAATATCACCTCCAATAAATAAATTTCCATCAAATATTTTAAATATCAACGATTCTTATGTCCTAAGCGCGTTCGCTTGAAAAAGAGTAACGCAAATTGAAAACAGAAAAATTTGTCCCTTACAGGGAGGCAATGCAACAAGAAACAAAGAAAAGAGTTGTCAACCTCGACAGAGGCAGCTCCGATGATCTTCACCTTCACGACAACTGTTATCAATGACACTTTTCTAAATAATCCTCCGAGATTTCTATCGTCGCTTAATTAATTGAAGATGGAACATTTTTGCAATATCCTAAGAACGTGAATTGATGTGAATTGATCGTGATTCGTGTCGAAGTTTTAAACAAAAAAAAAAAAAAAAAAAAAAATAAAAAAAAAAAAAAANCAAATGTTACAACGTGTATGAATTTTATGATCGATTTCTTTCCATGTTTTATTTTTAATAACTTTTTAAGAAGTTACGAGCGACGACTAAAACCTTTTGAAAAGATCCTCGAGAGGTTCTCAGCGTATGCGAGGTTCAAGGTCATCCCGAGCTGTCTCCCCGAAAATCAACGTCTGCCGCAGAAAGTCTCAAAGATTCGCGTTTGTCGCGATTGCTGGCAGGCTGGTCGCACGAATAATCACCGATAATTACAATGATACTTCCGTTAAACCTCTATAAACCTAATGAACGATTCGTTTGTTTCTTTATTTTTTTTTCTTTTTCTCCTAGTTTCAGCCTCCGACTCTTCACGTTCTCGTTGGAGACGATTCGAGTAACGATACGAGGCTCTTCAGGTCCCGAATGTAACGAAAAAACAGAAAGAATCATCGTCGTCGTCGTTGTCCACGATTACGATTCCTGGCCCCCGGGATTCACCGGGACGAGTCTCTCTGCCGTCTCTTCTCCCTCTGACTCCAATAGGCTAGAACTGTCCTCTTTATCAGTGCCTTTTCATGTGCAGCGATAAATGATCGCTCCGTGAAAACGATCGCTGACAAAGATGGCACTTGAACGGCTTCTGGCCCGTGTGCTTGCGATAGTGCCGCGTCAATTCGTCGGAACGCGCGAATTTCCACGTGCAACCCTCCCACGTGCACTGGTACGGTTTCTCGCCTGAAACAAATCAGTGAATCTTTGTACATTCCTCCGTATATGCAGCTGTAGAAATTGGGATTGGTTGAAATGAGAATTTTAGAAATTTTAGAAATAAGGATAATAGACGGAGGCACGTTTATATTTCCTTTGTAAGACCAAAAATAATGAAATCCAAGGTCGTCAAAATCAGGTGTGCGTTATCGTAGGCTTACGTATTAAAAAAGCTTAGTATTTATTTAATTTAAATTAAGTTTGTTTGATTTTTTTTTTTTTTTGATGTGCAGTGTGTTGAATTTTGTAATTTTCGTACATAGACTTTTGTTTGCTCGAATTCGTCGAATTCAAAAATCACAAGCGAAGACGAGAGTGGACGAGAAGTGAAGAAAATATAGCGGAATCGTTCCGCGTTGTTCGTTGCGTAATTCGCATAGAGACTGCAAACGAGAAGCGTAAACCGCGGTGCAACACACGCGCAAAACCTCGTGCTGGATTCGCCTTAGATTTACGACCCGTATGCATACGTACGCGTCCCGATCCCTTTCATAATCTCCTTTTAACGCAGGCCACTTGATTCTCTTACGCGGACGAAAGTCCACGTCCTTGGGCAATTTACAGGGATACAGGGATACAGCGATGTTCCACGCGTTATTCAAATTTACGATCAGAGGACGTAATTGAAAAGTGGCACCGGTCATTTGCCAGCTTTTATGCGGCTGACTGGTTTCTAACGATCGTTCGGAAACGAAGCGAACGACACGTGCGCGTTGCCGTTCTGAAATATCACGATACGATAAATTTACTCGGCGTTAAAAACGAAATGGACAAAATGGATAACATTCCAAAGAAATCAACGTGTGCGGCGACAAATTTATGATGAAATTTCAGTTTCGTCAATTATTTTTTACAACGTACTGGGAATATGAGGGTAGCAAAGCGCAAAGTATGTGTGTCTGAAAGCACGCGATTGTTTCTGGGAGCCAACGCCGTGAACGTGAAATACTCAATCGAAGTTTGGCGCGATAAGCATCGATGTGCGCCGCGTACGCCGCAATATCGTCGATACAGGTACATTTCCGAGCGTTTACTCGCGGTGACTCGCGTCACGGGGCCTGGTCGTGGGTTTCTTCTTGACTTTTTATCTCTCTCTCTCTCTCTTCTCTTCGGTAAGGACGTCGTGACAGCTGTCGCGCGTTGCAACGACTCCGGATCTCTCAGAAAACTGCCCATCACTCTCTTCTATTGTATGCAAGTCACCGAGCGTATTTCTCGGTCCGGTGTTCTGCACGATTTGCCGAGGAAAGGACGAGAGAGAGAGAAAGAGAGAGAGAAGGGTAGACAGAGCGCGTTCGCCGAAGGCAAGAACGGCAAAAGGAGGAGAGAAAGGGACGAAGCGAGCGGAAAACGAGAGTAAGAGAGCCCACAGGGGCTGAAAACGTAGCGTCGTCGCGTCGTCGAAAGGGTAGACAGAGCGCGTTCGCCGAAGGCAAGAACGGCAAAAGGAGGAGAGAAAGGGACGAAGCGAGCGGAAAACGAGAGTAAGAGAGCCCACAGGGGCTGAAAACGTAGCGTCGTCGCGTCGTCGCGTCGTCGTCTAGATGTGGAGGCAGGCAGCACAACCCGGTCACAACTCGATGACGCAATATCGCCATCAAGTTCAGCCACTGCGGAGACCGTAGAAAATCGAAGCAGAGCAATCCGATCGGAGCAGTCGGTTCGCGATCCTATTAAAGTCCCTGCGACTGCACGTGGATAATGGCCGACGACGGGACGACGACGTTGCGTCGCGAGCCNGGGAAAACAGTCGTCCTTGTCGATTCGTGCGATAATATTATAAACAACCATGTCTTTCAATTTTCTTCTCGCCTTGTTGTATGATTGTGAAACACGGAGCAGGACCGTATACTGTCGAGTCTAAAGTCTAAAGAGGAACGGAAGAAGGAAAGACTCGGGGTAACGTCCATTATACGTCTTTAAAAGCAACGTGTCAGAGAAACGAGGCGGCGGAATTCTAATTTTTCGCGTGTGAGAATCCGCGTGTGAGACGACGCGACGGAGGCCGGGTTGAGCACCGCGGTTACACCATGGTCTTGGTTGAACCATGGACCAGACAAAAGATCCTGGTTCTCACGACCACGCCCTCTCCCCGCCGCCTCTGCACTCTCTGTAGACGTTAAAGGCGGCAGTGCCTTCACGAAGGTACCTATCCACCGGAAATTCTTCAAGCCGCGGCTCCTTCGACGCTGTGTACACACACGTGTGTCTGCGGCGGCGGTGGCGGTCGCGGCGTGTATACCGTCGAGGAACGAACGGTGTGCGCGACCTCTTCGAGGGTCTCTCGCGAGGCGATAATAAATGGCCGGTTGCGAATGTACCAACGAAACGCGGATGCCCGCGTATAAAAATGCACGCTCGATGGATAGTATTCAACTGTGCAGTCACTCTGGCGAAGTACTATCGAATTTCTAAGCGGCTTCGGGCCAGTGTACGACGACGATTCGCCGTGCGAACGTCCAAGACCTCTGACCCTGCTCTTCCTAGCCTTCCAATCGGTCGCTTGAAAAACCTATTTTCTATGGGACGAATATGCCTGGCATTCGGGCGAGCGTCGTCGGTCGAACAAGCTACCCCGCGTACACATATATACACGCGGCGCTGTAGTATTCGTAAAAATTCCTGAAATCGCGCAACCGACGCGACTTCTGTTCACTCGCGAGCTTTTCCGCTTCGTAGTTCGAGTATCTCGACTCGGGAATCAAAAGCGGTCGATGAGTAATGGCTCGACCGGTCACGGCTCGTTGACTCATTCAACGCGACACGCTGTTTGACCATCGGGGCTAGATCTCCGAGCCCCGAGTATTATCGCTATCGGAACGAATCTTGGGAGATTTCGTTTGTTAATATTTTCGTGTCTCCGGGGAAGATCGGCAGTCAACGTGGGAAGATCGGCTAATGACTGAGGGAGCAAAAAGGTGAGTTCCCTTTTGCCATTTGCGTCGTCGGGGATTATCAGGCCACAGAAGAAGAGATTCGCGCGACTCGCAACTGAAGAAACGCGACCGCGAGCCATTCTCGGAGGGATATTGTCCCAGCAATTAGTCTCTGTTCGTCGGTCGGTGCCTTCTTCAAAGTGTTACGCTACAAAGCCGTTAATTGCAAGGCGCACACCTTGCGCCGTCACCTTGAAACGGTAACGTCACCTATGAACCGGCGTGATCCCTCTCCTCGCACGGCGAGAGAAAAGAAGGATCTCGCGGTGACGAAACTCGCGTTCTTCGTCCATGATCGCTGCGACGAGCACGCGTGAATCATCGCGCTAGACAATCATCGCTAGGCGTTCAGGGTGCGTTCAAAGTACGAAAGTGGGACGACTTTATGGAAGTTTGTCTACACGAACAGTATGTTCAAAAAGTTTCAAGACTCACGTAAGAAGAAAGTTGAATCGCCTTGGTTAAGAAGATTTTTGTTTTTCAGCTGCACACAAAGTGTTTTGAAAGCTTTGAAAGCTTTTCTTTTGCGTTTCAATTGTCTCTTTCATCGCATTTACCTCTTCGTGATGGATCCCTTTTATTGGCAATTTGTTTTTTTGAAATAGGAAAAAGCAGCTGCCAAATCTGGGGAATACTGCTAGTTATGGCCTTTTTTTTTGCCAAAAATTTTGTGACGATGATTGATAAATTATGCGGGTGCGTTATCGTGGAGTGGAAACCATATTACAGAACCTGCGTCGAATTCGTTTCAAAAATCTGTTCATTAAATTTCGATGGGTAGGACATTACATCTCGACAACAGGAGACAAACAGATTCATTCGTCTTGGCGTAACTTGAAAATCGTCCTTCTCTTTTGTCATCTTCAAGTGATCGACGAGCTTCTTTAAATCATTGAAAAATGACAGAACAACTTCGAAATCACGCCCACGTGCTTTTTTTCATCTTTTTTGTAAGTTTCATCGTTGTTTCGCTTTCAAAACACTTACTTCGTAATCGTGACAGCGAATAAAATCAAACAATTTATAGCTAAAGAACAACTGAACATCGTGAAACAAAATTTCAGAACACAAACAACAAGAGGGATTTGAATCATATTGTTTTTATATATGGCATTACTAGAACAAATCTTGAAACACTTTTTGAACACACCGCGTATATAGTTTGGAATTGAATTTACAGCGTTACATTGGAATCAATATCGGGACTTACCGGTGTGAGTTCTCTTGTGCGCCTTCAGGTGAGAACTCTTGGTGTAGACCTTGTCGCAGCCTGCCACGTCGCATCTGTGAACCTTGCGTCTCTTCAGCGCGTCGCCGCATTCGTTGTCCACCGCTAAACTACCGCCGTTCCCTCCGACACCGGCGTTCACTCTGCCACCGATTCCTAATCCGGTCGCGAGCGCCGGACGCTTGTGAAACACGCTGAAATTTCAAACAGACATTCTCCTGAATTTTCTGACGAAAGGACCGATGAAATTCAGAGAGAAGAGATGAAACGAGAGATCGATCAAAGCAATTTACGCGAGACGACTCGGGGGGGGGGGGGGGAAAGAGGGTTTAGCGGGTAATTTGGGGGCGTTTTTTTTTTTTTTTTTTTTNCGATCCACGAGTACGCGATCCGCGGCTACCATTATTGAGATCCATTTGGCCTCAAGTGCGAACAACGTGACATCGCAGTTCCGTTAACTGCTAAGCAATGGTTAATTAAAGATGGAATAAGCGCTGATGTGTGCACGTTAGACTCATTTTTATGCGGAAGGAATTAAAAATTAATTGATGAATGAAAAATTCGCGATTTTTGATCGCGTCAAGAAGACCGTTTGACGTGCACAGAAATTGGCAAACAAACTACTGCGTCAGAAATTTTTCAATTAGAAGCGCGTTTCCTGTTTTCCTGCATTGTATTCGCCGTCAGAAGTATACCGTTCTCGAGTGCGAAACATTGGCCAAGTAGATTCAACTCGAGAACTTTTGAAGNGTGCGAAACATTGGCCAAGTAGATTCAACTCGAGAACTTTTGAAGATCGTTCGGAAGCACTAATAAAGTCATTGACACAGAAAGAATGATCAAGAGGGGAATTCCAAGATAGAAGGATAGACCGTTATGTCATCGTCCGGCACGGACACCGAGGAGACGAGGTAAAATCGTTCAAGGCGATCCGCGAGACTCGCGCCGACGTACACACGTTGGAAAGAAAATCGTGACGCTCCGTATGAAACGAGGTTTGTTAGCCGTTCGTGCAGCCGGGTGTCACGAGATTACTATGTTTTCTAACGTCGGGTCTTTTCGTCGAGATCATCGGCGGCGGGCTGGACGCGCGCTCGACAATGGGAAAGACAGTCGCGGCAGCGCACGAGAGCAAATTAAACGAGATTTACAGCGGGTGCACGATCTCGTCCTATTAACCCTGGACGGGCTTGTACATTCGATGAAATATGACGGCATGTAAGCATCGGGGCCGCTGATATCCTGCTGTTTTCCACCGATTCTAAATCGATGATAAAGTCAGTCTATGTAAATCCTTTGTCGACTTTATTCGATGACGCAATTGACGCTTGTTTGCGCTACATTTTCTTCAATTATCCACCGCGAATTGTCGAATAACTCGATTGCACTCGAGTTACCCGAGATTCTATTTCTACGAAGCTTCGATTTCTATACACGCTTTAAAGAGAAGTCATAGCTTAAGTAACCTAAACGGTAGTTTATAAGTTTAAATATTTGAATTGAAATGTGAGATCTACTACGGGGACAGGTATTCTCAAGCACAGAAGAAGTATAAGCCAACGATCGCACGGCAGTTCGGTAATAGAGCGCATCCTGTTGCTGGTTTACAAGAGGAGAAAAGAAAAAGGAAAAGAAGGTAGGTAGGAAGGTGTGCGCAGCCGCTGCTACACATCTGTCAAGAGCGTGGAAAAAATCGGCTGGTTCGCCGCGGGTACCGCGATACGATCGGTAAAAGTACTTACAGGGACGTTTCCTTTATCCTCTGTAACGCGAGCAGGGCCGCCGAGGGGGAAACGAAGACAGGATCGAGCGGTTCCATCATGCGGACCGACACGTCCCGCTCCCTGTCCCTTTCCCTGTCTCTTTGCCTCTCCCTATCGCGATCCCGTTCCTTTTCTCGATCCCGCGGCTCCCTCTCCCTGATCCCCGACTCTCTCTCCTGCTGCCGTTCCCTGTGCTGCTCATTCTCCGTGCTCCTCTCTCGCACCCTGTCGCGTTCTCGTTCCCGGTTCCTCTCCCACGCTGTTTCGCCCAAAGGTGGCAAAGGCGGCGACACTGCAACAAAATAAAAATCGATGGAATTATTAATTGACAAACACCTTCAAACATTGTCAAATTCTTGTTATCTCTCCGTTCGTTTGCCAGAATTTCGTCATTTCGCCGAGATTTGTGTACGGCAGGATCGTAAATTCATGAAAAATAGCTCGTGTTTGTTAACTATATGTTAAGTGGAATCTTAGATTCATCCAGCTGGCGATGTATGTGGTTCTAGGAGAACTTGGCATTTCCAGCCGGGACGGGGAATAAAATCAAATCGGAGCAATGCCACTTTTTTCCGACCGCGCGGCACTCGCGCAACATTGTTGTAAATTTCAACCGTTACGAACCCTGTTAATCTTCGAACCGCGAGTTGCCAGCGACATTTTCAGTTGAAAGTTCAATCGTTTCACAGGTCTTGCGAACTAACCTCTTTCCCCCGAGGAAGAACCGTGTTAATTGTATTTGTTACTCGGTTTTGTCGCGACCAATGATGGGATCAAGTCCAACACGTATTTATAGATCCAATGCGTAAACTTCATAGTTTCATAACGTTCGAATATTATACTTCAAAACGAATATTTACAAGTTTCACAAAATTATTACAAGTATNTCGCGACCAATGATGGGATCAAGTCCAACACGTATTTATAGATCCAATGCGTAAACTTCATAGTTTCATAACGTTCGAATATTATACTTCAAAACGAATATTTACAAGTTTCACAAAATTATTACAAGATTATTACGTATTCTCGACGTTAGAATGAACAAGTACTAGTGATGGGATCAAATCCAATATATGTTTATAAGTCCGAGTCGATAAGATTTACAATTTCTTGCGAAATATTCGAACCTCAAAATGAATATTTACAAGTTTCATAAAACTATGTACAAGTATCTCGACGTTGGAATGTGTCAAACATTTTTCAAGTACTAGTTGAATCACGAAATATTTACATAATATGTGAACAAAATAGTGTTAGCTTTTTAACTGAAATACAATTTTTAGAAATATCGAAAAAAACAGAATATTGTTTTAGTCAATAATTAAGAATTAAATTATGCATCGAAATTATACTGAAAACGGTTACAAATATAATCATGAATGATTTTAAGAACGTATTCTTAAAATGAACAATTTCTATTCTAAGAATTCGAACCTGTTCGATTACTGTTCCATTTTATATCGCAGAGTACTCGATGACGTTCAAATTTATCAGCATTCAAGTTCGAACTCCAAATTCAAGTTTCAGTTATCAACATTCGAGAGTAATATTTTTTCGAAATACTTGTAAAGGATTCGAAGCTAGTTTATCAAGGATCGAACCCACTTGCGATGTACTCAAGCTCGTCTCAAGTCGCGACGCTCTTTTCATTCACCGTCTGTGCTTTCCATCAAATTTCGCGTGCTTCCCTTTTCTCATTCCAACTGCCTCCCCTTTTTTTCCTTTGCTCTATTTCTAGCCGCCTTTCTTCTCCCATTTGTTTCGCTTCGAAACAAACTTTCACTGGCCATCGATTCTCTCTCTCTCTCTCTCTCTCTCTCTCCGCCGACCGCTCACCCACGTGGTCGCATGCAAACTCGTCCGTGACATTACTGTTACTAATTAATACACGGCCAGTGGCCAATAGATTCCCGATCGATCGACGCCATCGGCGCGCTTAGAACGTGCTCGGAACTATGGACACAGTGGTTTAACTTTTGACCGTGCCGATCCCCGGTTGCTATCTGCGCGTCTTTCATTCGATTATCGAAGTCGCCGTCTCGATTACCTTGTAATCGATGTAAAATTGTAATTTCCAAGGCTTACCTCGTTACGCGGTAATGGCTCGTTTGCTGGTAAATGCTCGTAATTAGTGCCGCGTAATTTCGACTACACGAAATCGGCTGCTCGGTATCGTTACTCGCAATTTGTTCCGGCGGAGAGGAAAAATTCTCTCCTCCCCTCTTTACGCGACCGAACACTGGCAACATCGGGGTGGATCAACGTAGCTAAATCCAGTTCCCGTATGAGTCGTTTCACAATTTAATCGAATCTCTTCTTACCCCTTCGTTTGCCGCACGATCGCTATCCATGCTCTCGTTCTTTTTAATTCTCTCTCTCTCTCTCTTTGGTTTCTTCTATTTTTTTATGTTTTATTTTTCTATTCAACTTTTCTAACTTTTCAGGACGATTGATTAGTTTGAAAGAAAGGAAAGAAGATGGACGTTGGACTTTCTTGGAACGAGATATTCCAAACACGCTTATAATACCAAAGTTCGGGAATCGACGTTCACCCCCTTCGGCTAAGAGCTATCAAGAACAACCGTACGCATATCCGTCGACCTTTCACCTTCATCCGATCCGTCGTAAATATCTGTCGGATGCATTTCTCGATTTGAAAATAATCGGCAACGTCGATCAAACGCTGGAACGTCTCGAATTCGTCGACAGTCTGTATCCTTCACGCTAGTGAAATATCGAAATCTTGTTCTTGTTGTTAAAAACAAAAGTCTTTGCCAGAGAGCTCGATGAAGTCACATAATGTATGTACATTCGGCACAGTTAGACTCTATTGGGAAAATCGGTTTCACTTGTCATTTGTTTGGTTGATTGAAGAAAAAGAAAAGAAAAAAAGAAACAAAGAATGCGTCAAATTTTATATTTCTGAGCCAATAATGTTTTTCTTTTTTTTTTTTTAAAGGAACGCTTCAACATGGCTCTCAATTCCTTCGTGGTTTCTCGATTTGCGCACAGAAACTCGCGCGGCGTGCGAGGTAACGGGATTAAGAGGTATGTAATCGATTTGGTTCGGTGAGGAGGGAGAGACACAACGCGCGCAACAACGTGGAATATTGCGTAACGCACGCATGCACGCACGCACGTGAGTCCCTTATGGTTGTCCGTCGTGAATCAACGAGCCGAAGATGTATGTAAACGGCCACGTTGTGGTCGACCGGACGCATGCCAGCCGGCCAGAAACGCGCTCGACCAAAGATGCATGACTGGAAAACGGACGGAAAACGCACTCGCGCGTTTGATGGATCGTGGTAGAGATTGATCTTTAATTGAAACGTAGCCACAATATTTCAGCTGGCCAACCTTTGAATTCATGGCTCGCGTTCGCTCCGCGATTTATCGGATCCCGAAAATCGCGACGCGTTCGTTCTGAAAAAAATCAATATAAAATCGGTGTGTTACAGATGCTCTCTTATCGCCAGGGAGGTCCTCGAGTGAAGTCTACGATCAAACTGCTCCGCGATTTATCGGATCCCGAAAATCGCGACGCGTTCGTTCTGAAAAAAATCAATATAAAATCGGTGTGTTACAGATGCTCTCTTATCGCCAGGGAGGTCCTCGAGTGAAGTCTACGATCAAACTGATCGATCAGTTGTATCGAGGAATCGTTATGAATATAATCGATCAAACTTGGTATTATTAACCGTAATTTCCTTGCGTTATCTGTACTTTGGACAAACTAATTTTTTCTCCCCACCGATAAGTCAATCATTTATATATTTCTCTCTCTGAATCTCCATGTTTTGGACATCTCGTTATTAACACTAGAACTATCAAAGTGGCCAAAATTTGTAATTTTTATTAGATATTTCAAAGACGTAGAACAGTGTATTTTTAGAGATTTAAATGATTTTTCGTAAAATCTATATAACAAAAGTTTGTGTACTCTTCATTGTATTATAAAGATTTTTTATTTTTTAATTTTAACTTTAATCGTCTAGTGTTACTTCGTCGTGGTTCTGCTCCAGGGCTATGATTTTCGATATCTAATAGAGCAGTGTCTCTTTCTTCTTTGTTCTTCTTCCAATTCNAGCCGGTGATACCAGCTAATAAAAAGAGGGCGTGCCCCGTGTCCTCGACCGAGCGATTTCGTGATTTCAAATGTTTCATCTCGCGCGAACAAACGTGGCTGCGAAACTGTGGCCATTAAGGTCTCTTAAGATCGTTTCAAAAACATTTTTTTTTTTTTGACGTTGAACCGCGTTAAGTGAAAGAACAGAATTTCACGCTCTTTTCTTTCACGTTCTTCGAAATAATTCAGATTTCCTTCTTTCTGATCGAGGTCAAAGATTAAATTTTAAATCAATTTAATTAAACTTGTCAAAAAACCAGTCAAAATATAGATCAGAAGCATCCGAATGTTTTTTTAAAATAGTTGTGTTTTTCGTATCGTCTATCAATACGAATTTCATACTGGAATCTACGAAAGCCTGGTAAGAGAAAACACTTCCTGTAACCGTTCTGAAGCATTCGCCTGACGTGGCGAATCCAATTTTGGATTCTCTAATCCAATTTTGACCAAACGAGGTTTTACATACATAGAGATCCGTACACAACTATAGAGAGAACGTTTCAAAGACGCACATCCTAATAGCGATCGAGCCTTGGTCAATCGGTAGCATTTGCAAGGACGCGAACCATCGTCCAGATAGCCTTGGCTCGTGCGTGAAACGCGGCTTCGCGAATAAAACAAATAGGTTTTCCATAGAATGGGCCGTGCGGCCGGGTCAGTGGGCTCGTCCGCCAGTGGTATGCAGAAAAAATTGAACCTAATTAACCCATAAAGCAAACGCAATCGCCGGGGGTCTCCGACGGTTTTATCCATAAGCGAGAGACCAGCCACTCGCCAGCCACGACTGTGTTTCGCGATATACTACGCATACGCCTATACTATACGTAGGTGTGTGCAAGGATCGTGCGCGCGTAAAGACAAGCGATAGCCGATAGTGTGGTGCTTTCCTTCGCCTTCGGTTCATAATGTGCAATTCAACGGTGTTGCGAGTGCTGGAATTTTAAACGCGCGCACTCGAACGCCCTGCGTCCCGCGTTGCGAATTATGCCAGGAGTTGACTACGCTTATCGAGCCCCGGCATTCGAGAACTATGTTAATGACGTATCGGGTATTTTAAACGATCCGACAGCTATTGAACTTAAGCGTTCGAAGAACTTATCGCGGCGGAAGAACGGGAAGTGCGTCGATACCGATATTCTCTTTGGTTTTCGTTTCAGATTTATTTTGTTTTTTTTTTCTTTTCTTTTAGAAGAGACGAGAGATAGCTCGATCGACGATCACGATCAGCGATCACTCGCGCGCACGCGTGGTTAAAATTCGTCGACTCACCGGTAGATATGGAGAGCGGCGGTGGCGTAGGCGTCGTCGAAGGTGAAGGGATTCTTCTAGCCGCGGCGGTAATTATAGCCGCTGGACTGTACCGAGGCACCTGCAACACCACGGGAGTTTTCACGGACAGGTCCACTGGTTCCAGCTGCACCGGCGGTCCCGCCGCCTGAAACAAAAAAATGAACGTGCTCGTTAGCATGACACGTCAATTACGGCGATCGATCAATTTCGCAAAATATACGCTTCCCCCTTGGCGCGAAACGTAACGAAACACCGATCGCGCGGATGTTAATTCCTTCGGTTTCGTATGTGTATCACGATCTGATATTTCGAAACGCAATATTTGGTCATAGAGGGTTAAACGCAGTTATCTCTCGCCAATAAAAACAGAAACGCGAAAGATCTGAGCTGAACGTCTAAGTTCGAAAGAGAAAGAAAAATATGGATGGAAAATATTCGTGGCCGAGGCAACTTCCGTAATCCGAAACGAAGTTCACGCGGCCGGCGATCGAGGCTATCAATGATCGAGAGCGGCCGATCGGGAACCTATCCGAGGGAGTGAGCCCGATAAATCGATAGCCAAAGGTACTACCTTCGTACCTAGCTTATCTAACGGGGGGAGCTCGACGCTGGTAGCAGGCTCAAGTGCTTTCGCGCAATTAGCATAACTAGCATTGCTATTGACGTGGACTAATCACGACCAGTTCCCACGAGATTCGAATGACCCGAGAGTTTGCCCGCTGTCTGTACCATCGATGGCTATTCAGATGCTTCCTCGATAGTCTTCGATTGTCCGAACGACTGATCGATCGAAACGACGGGCCAGCACCGAAATCACTTTCACGCATTCAAGTGTTTCCCCGAATTGCCCCATCGAACCTCGCCCAAAGACTCAAATGTGTCTTCGAGATAGTTTCGATCTCGAGATGTATCAGACGTATCAGAAATCAAGTCGTTGGACGACGAGCGTGACGATTGAAAGGGGAGACGATTTCAAAGGAATCGAGTCGTCGATCCGTCTTCGTTACGTTTTTATAATCCGATCAATTATAAGATCATCGTCGGCGTTCGCTTGTCGCGCTTAATTACCTGCGTAGTTTCCCTCCGTTTGCTAAGATTTATGGTCGCGGCGCACGCGAGAACGACATCCGACGCGAATCTGCGTTTCAATTTTTCACCGCGATCGCTGATTGCCATTCTTATTGCCGCGGATTAATATCGCGACGGATATTCAGAATTAAAAGGCAGTTCGAAGGATTTGCAGTTGTGTCTTTATGATTTCACAATTATCGCGACTGTCCTTGCATCGTGCAAATTTCACGTTGTTGAATTATCAGTGTATCATGTTCGATTTGAAATCAATAATTCTTTCCATTATTCGAAAACAAGTCTTTCCAGTTGAAAGTGCCTGCAATCGATAAAGTGTCAATTTTCGAAAATCTCAATTTTAAATTCACACACAAAAATACGATTGTTTAAATATCTTCGCTGCGACTCTTCCACCTTTATACAAGAAACGGGGAATCGTGAAATTATTAAACTACTGAAAGGAATGCCCTTGATTTTTCATTCAATCCCTCGATATAACTTGTTTCCATAAAACTGAAGAAGTGGTGGCGAAAGTGAAAAATGATTTTGTATTCTACGAATGCTCGAACTCGTAAAACAGTAATTAAATTCGATTTCCTGCACCGAAATCTTCCTCCGAAATCTCAATTTTAGACAAATGATTGTTTAGATATCCAACTAACTTTGCTGCGATTCTTCCGTTTTTAACGAAGAAACGAAGCATCTGGTGAAATTAACGAAATACTGAAGAAACAATTCGTTGAACCCCGACGCAACCTGTTCCCGTGAAACGGAAGAAGCGGTGGCGAGTGACAGCGAGAGAGAGCCATTTTGTATTCAACGGAGCCGGGATCGGTGGCCGGTGTATCGGATTCGTAAAACAGTGGGACGAAAGATCAGATTTACACACGCGACACGGCACCTTCGACCACCGAGAGAGCCGATTGTTTCCAGGTAACGTCTTGATGAGACGTGGGAATGCTCGAATGCATGGTTATCGACAATGAAAACCGAGGGTACCGCCGCCTCCGTCTTTCCGTACAGTCTCGAACGAACGGTATCGCGTCGTGCCACACGAAACACGGCTAATAACGTAACCGGGTTGACAACTGGATGAAGTGGTATAACCGTTGCACGGTTAACAAATCGTGGACAGGAGAAAACGAAACGAAACGAAACGAAACGCTCTCGTATGGCTAGGCTACGTACATCGTGCTCGATTCACTCGCTCGTCGATTTCTCGAGCGTTTGCAGTACCTCGTGCTTCGAAACGAGGGACTTTTTGCGTGGAGAACGATCTCGAACAGAGAGGCAGAGATTTCAGCCGGAATATCGGTCGAATGAATATATTCAACGTTACAATTCGCGGGATGGAGTAAAACTAAGAATACTCGAAGACCGAAACGAAGGATGCTTAAATAAATAAAGGAGCCAGCGTTCCCCACGGAAGGTGACAAATAATTTAACAGCCAGGTGATATTATTCGCCAGCCGAGAAACTCGTGGAACGACGGAATAACCGGATCGCGTTGAAAAATTAAAATGTCCGCCCTCGGGTCGATTCGACGGGGCATTTTAGGGCATTAAAACGGAGCAGGATCGCGGAAAATAAGCGAATCAATTGCCCGAATTAACGAAACCGAGTCTCTTTTATTACCTGGTTTTTGCTTCGATCCGTCCCAGCGGATAGTACGTAGTCATCGATTCGTACTTCATCTCGGTTTAAAAACGTCCACTATCTACGACGTTAGACGACGCGAGCAACAGTTCGACTCGCGATAATAATACGACGTTTGTAATCACGAGTCGTGCCCCGAATAGGAAGAACTTGCGAAACCAACTGTCAAATCGATCCACAAGAACAGATACCTTCGTGATATGAGGCGAGACACGCCCGTCGCGGTGTTCTTGTTTTTCAGAAAACTCGCCGTGTGTATTTGTTATTCGTGATGATATGAGGGCGAGGATCTAGAGGAGACAAATAGTTTCGGCCACGGCAATGAAATCACAATGGCACGCGGGTCACGACGCACCAAGGCGAGAGCTATCTTTGCAATCCAGCCGTTCTAATTGAGAAACTCGGCTGTCGAACGATCGATTTGGGATTTTCCATAGGGACGATGGTTATAATAAAACCACTAAGATCATCGCGCGAGTCATCGTACGCCAATATTGCGGGCGTGGAAAGTTACGACATGGCACTCGGCATGCGAACGACGTAAACTGACAAGCTTGTCGGCGTAATTGCGTAAGCGACGAGCTGGAAAAATTAGAGGCTCGCTTCTGTTTCGAAAATCTTGGAAGATTTCGAAGATACGAACGTTCCAGTGAAATTGAAGAAACTTAGCGTTTGAATATAAAAAAAATTAAGAACATAAGTATTACCGGTGAGAAGATTGGGAATTTGAAAGTTTCAAAATCGTTAGTTTCTAAGATCGTTAACAAAGTTAAAGACGAGTCCTTGAATATCGCAAATAAAATTCCGCTTGCCTTGCGTAATTCCTGCTTCCTCGGTGATCTTTATACGCAACGATAAAATTGCAAATCGATACGTTTCAACGAGAATTCAGCGAGCAGGTTTGCTCTGTCTGCGTGTCGTTTCGCGTGATTTGTCTCCGGTGGAAAATCTACGATATACCCTGTAGAACCACTCTCTTAAAAAAAAAAAAAAAAAAAAAAAAAAAAAAAAAAAAAAAAAACANTGCTGTTCCACGGACGAAATCAAACGACGTATTAAATCTGCGATGACTAATGAAAGACCGGGTAAACTGTTCTTAATGATGCCCGGTGCGCTCGAGATATATAACGAACATATGTAACAGGTTATATACCGCATATTACACGTACATATGTTCCCACAGTAGCGACTGGTAATGAGAATATAACGTTCATCAATCATTCGTTAGGCAATCGGCGACCGAACGACTCCCGGCGGAATTAATTTAATTACTACAAATGTCCCACGATAAAAATGGCCAGCAATCGATACATTGTCAGGCCGGAGTTACACCGGTCGCTGTCCCAGCGATTTGTAATTTATGCAGAGAAGATTTATGCAGCAGGATTCGAATTCGGCCAGGATAGGCGAGGATAGGCGCGAGTTACTTCGCGGGTAGGTTGCTAAATCGGTTAAACGTAATTAAGAAAATTTAATGATGGATAATGACCTCTAATAAATATAATAATACGCCGGCGAGGTATGGTGATCGATAACTTTTAATGAGCCGTCTGGTCTAAGGAAATTGATACCGGGTTCCTTCATTTGTCAGCCGCTGCGTTGGGTACCGCGCGTCGAAGCAACGAACGCGTTCTTCCTGAATCGGCAGCTCGCTCGCCAATTAGACGGGTAATTAAATCTTACGCAACGCGAGCAGACGGCTTTTCGGAGAATTAAAATTCACCTGGTCTTTGGAGAGAATTGAAAACCACTCGATCCTCGGAATTGAGATTTAAAAGTCGACGAATTGTCTACCACGTGGGAGTGCGGAATTTAGGAAATTTGAAAGTAACCAGACGAGATGAAATTGGGCGATTGGCCTATTTCACGTTTATCACGCTTCATTCGTGAGACACTTGCGTCCCATCAACAATTTCACCGAGTCCAGATCAAAATCGTGCGCGCGAGATATTTTTTCGCGCGCGGAGGACGAGGAATAAATTAGTGGAAGAGTGCTGCCCTTCCTAGGGGATCGGAGACGAGCGTGTGCACAATAACCGGCTTATGGCTGTCTTTCGAATTATCGGCGAGATCTACCGTGGCCGAAGTAACTACGAGTTATTACGAAGATAGGCCCATTATATATTATACACGGTTTCTTTTTATTAGGATCGGCTCGCCGCGATCGTGGCAAGCTGGACGGCCGCGAGAGATTAGGTTAACAGTCGATGTAGACATTATCGAAGATAGGCTGTTTATGGATCAATTTTTGAGACGGTGGATTAGTCTGTTCGCGAAGGTGACGCGCCATCGATCTCTGTTGCCTCGAACATGCCAGGCCATGTTTTATCTTGCTCGACGCGATGTCATCCGCTGAAAACTGCCCGACAAGATGGATTTCATGATAATCACGTATAGAAAACGAAAGACTGTAAGACTTTCAGGTGAAAAGAATTTTTAATTTCGATAGATCGATGCTAGATGAATAATTCTTTATAAAACTATTATTTGATCGATTCTCAACCCTCCGCGCGCAACTCGAGCCGTCTATGTCGCTCTTGAATTTCTCTCTGAAGTGATTTATTTTCAGTAATTACCCCTTCAAATATTCGATTCGGAGGACCAAATCGCGTGTCAAAGCAGAGACTTCAGTAAGCACTTCAGAATTCCCTCAAATTTCTTCAAAGTCAAAAATAGTAGGAAGAAAATTTTCAAAGAGACTCTTGCGCGAGGATTGTAATCTTACAATGAAATACTCGGCAATATCGTATCCAGATTGTTAATGCAATTAAGGTTAGTTAGTTTGAGACGATGCTGGAAATTTGCAACTGCGCGTTCTGAAGAACTGGAGGGCAATAAGTTTCGATCCGAAACGAAGCATCCCAGCTGCAAGAGCGTTCGCTGCACGTGACTGGCCCCGACAACTATCCACTCGATCGGGCGCGTACACGTACGTACGTACGTGCGCATTAAGAGCAGCGCAATTATTGATTGCTTGGAAATCGACGTCGAGTCGGATTATGCAAAACGCAGGATAACTCGGCTTCTTTTTTACCCCGACGGGCAAGCAAAGGCGATCTGGAGCCGCGGGTACGTGTCTGAACGGCACAACTGTCTTCATTAAGGTTGTACGGGCGGTAGCAGCGGCGGTGGAGAACGGATAAATCAGTTGGCTGGCTGCTGTAAGTCGTTCGGGGCTAATCGAGGCTGACCAAATTAACCGTCGACGCACCGTGCACGGCATGGACCTTCGGAACGCGGCATTATCCTTATTTACCGAGCAGCCGTGGTGCGCCGTGGCCACCTTACTCGCCTCCTCGCTTCTCTCGCAGCCTCTCTCGTCGCAGCCCTTTCACGTTCAGCCTGCCGAACCAACTACGTAGCACGTATGTAGTCTCCGCCTCGATTTATACCATCCATTGACAACGAAAATTCCCATCCTCGTTTGTATCCGCGCGAATTATACCGCGCGTGGTCGTCGAACAAATTACCCTATTCTGGCGGCTATTAAACGCGCAATCTAATAGAAGATTCGCGTATTCTTTTAACATTCACTCTGAATTTCGGCTCGTTTCGTTAACGAGGCGTGAACGATGGATACGAGCAATTAGAAATCATTCAACGACACAATTCTGAAACTTTCGATGTTGAAATTATAAACGAATTGTTTCGTAAACCGCGAAGAAAGATAAGAAATCCGAGCAATTCCTTCCTCGAGAATCTTGTACAATCGTATTTTAGACAAAAAGCTAAATGTCGAAGCAACGTTTCACCGCAGTGTGTTTGTCTCGTTCGTGCGGCAAAACGTTGTAAAAGAACGCCAGGATCCACCGAAATTCTACTCGCGAATTCTCGACGAGTTGGTCCGCAGCTCCGTTTCGACGAGAGGAGAGCAAATTAGAGGCACGATTCTCCGAAGCCGGGATCGTACGTCTCTCGCAGCGTATCGTTACAACAAGGACGCAGCCTTTTTACGAAACTGTCAATCGCGATCGAACACGGAACCACTCGGGACGGCTCAATTCGGGCGCCGGGAATGTTTATGACACCGGTTGTTCGTCTCCTTATTTGGCATGTGCTCGTTAACCGGCACGAACGAAATAAAAGCGGGACGAAACGCACAGCACGAGGAGACGGGGAAGCGCTAATTCGTGGAAAAGAGGCAGCAGTCTGCGAGCGCAGTTTCCATTCGTCGCCGATTTCCATCGGCAACCAACCATCCTTTTTCTCACCTCCGTGTCGCTCTTCCCGACTCTTTAATTTGCTTTTTATCGCGACATCTGCGGCCGAACGCAACCGGCCGCGGCCCTTTTTCGATCCGCGATCGAATTCAATTAGGAGGTCGTGGAACTCCTACGGTGGTCGTTACACGACGTTGCCAATCGCGAACGACGGTTATTCTTTCGCGAAAATCAATTCCACGTAGCAACGTAGCAACTTTCATCCTTCTACGCTGCCGCGTTGCGCAACTACACATCGTACACATTTCTTTCTTTCTTTCTTTCTTTCTTCTTTTCTTTCTTTCCCCTCTGCTAGAGATGGACCGCGCTTTCTACCTTTCACCGCCGCGCTAGTTCCTAATAAATAATTTATTCGCGGTTAGGCTCGCGGTCGATCGTTTTCTCTACCCTAATCGCGGATTCTTAGAAAACGCGTGTACGACGACGCAGCCGTGTCTCTCGCGTTCTCTCTCGAGAGAGAAGGGTGAAAGGAGAAGGAGGAAAAAAAAAAGAAGACAGTCTGGTCTCGCAGGTGAAACACAGTTCACGTTCGCTCGCGGGAGAAGCAAGACGGGTCGAACGTTCGTGGTGGTCGACGTTAAACAGGGCCACGAGGACGAAGCGAGGACTGGCCACGACGGAAACGACAGAAAAGGAGAAAAATACCCGGGGATCAAAAACCCTGGGCACGTCCCGCGATACGGGACACGCCTCGTGACATCATCGTCTCTCGATCTCCCACGAGAGCAGAAATAACAGGGAACAAACTGCGAAACAATACGAAGACGTGTGCGAGAACGTCATCGTGTATGATGTGACGGGGAACGAAAGAGTTGATGACGAACAAACGTACGTAATATACGTACTTTTGTTGCAACGTCTTTCTAGTGCCATTTTTTTAGGACTATTAACTAAAACAGTTGACGATGTAACCGCGAAAAATGCCAAACAATAAAAGTAGATAAAGCAAAAATTGCCTATTTCTATGCACGTGGTTTTCCACTTAATTGAAAAGAAAATAATTAAGAGAGAAAGCTTCGATACGACCGAGCGCATTGTATAGGGCGTGCCAAAAATCACTATTATTTTCAACTCAAGGAAGAAATAATTTTTAAATTATGAGAAACACATAATAAAAAAAAATCATGAAGTTTGAACTTGAATTTAATTTAAAATTAATGAAATTGGTTCTTTTCTTTAGTTTGATGTTCTATTAAAAAAGGTAAGTGGGAAGAAACTTTTTGTCCACCTCATACATACACTGAGTATCGCTGGTGGCACTATTCGACACGAAATATCTGAACAGCGATCATACTAAAACAGTTCAGCGTAAAAATTGTGAAAAAATTGTAACGGGAGAATTAGTTCGTTCGCCGTAACATCCTTGTAATTAAAAGTACTCTAAATAAATCAGATCAGAGAGAGAGATCTACTTCAATATTTTCCTTCAAAATCTCATTTCTCTTCTCTCGCTTTGTCGTTTTCCACGATAAATCTCCTCTACGGTGGAATTCACTGTCTTGTCGCTCTCCTCGTAAAGATGTCATTGATTATACGCACCGTTCGCGCGCTGAGATATTACACTTAGCGCGAGAATACACCGTGCAATAAAGATGCCTGTGTGTGTCTCGAGCACACGCGCGCGTGTATACGTGGCGCGAGATTCAGTGCATCAGCGAGCAACGACGTGTTGGTGAAAGTCGCTGCGGGGATGTACCGAAGGGAATCGCGACGCAGTGCATCCGGCTAATTGCAGCGAGCCCCGCAATGTTGGTCTCCACGGACCAAGGTATCATCCCGATCCAGGGATCGGGACTTTGAAGAAACGAGAAAACTGTACCCTACGTAATGGCGCTATTCCGGATAATAAGTGTAATCAGAGTCTTGCAACTTGAACAGATTCGAACCTCTTAGAAAACTAAACTGATCGTTCGAACCGACTGCACGCTCGTTCATTCTTTAATCACTTATTTCCATATTGCGTTCGTCGATTGCGGAAGGATAAAATTCATCGTTAATAGTTGAATTTCGCATCTGACGGTGCAACGCGTGTCGTTTCTTAATTATCTCGAGCACTAAAGATACACACACACACACACACACGCATACACACTCTCTCTCTTTCTCTGTGCATTCATCTCTCTTTCCACGTTCCTCGGCATTAATTACTATCGCTCTCAACCCGTAAGCAGGCTCATCATCGCGGAAGATTTGCGAGTTTGACTGGCAAGAAGGAGGATCCAGTTTAGAGGCGAGGATCGACGAACACGGTGCAAGCCGCTGAACGAACGCGCGGTTTCGCCATCTCGGTTTTGCCATTCGTCTAGCAGCTTAAAGATGTCATTGATTAAACGAGCAGGAAGCACCGAACGGAATAGCTGCGCGCGCGTTTCTCACCCACACGTGGCCGGTTCTCGACGCTCGTGTGCGGGTTAACGCATTATGGCGCGGCTAACGTATGAATAGCCATGGCCCCTGGTCCCGTGAGATGCGGCTGGGCGTGTACCCGGGTACCCTTTTATGCCGCGCGATACCTCGTGGCATACCAGATTCATCCGTGGAAAAGAAGAATACGGAGCTCGGCCTCGAAATCAGTCACGCTCGAGCCAGCTCGTTGCCAGTCGGCCACTTTATGCCCCGTGAAATCGACCTTTTAATTCGATCATTGTTCCCCTGCCATGGGGATTCGAAGGGCAGTGAGGAAGTCGAAACATGAAGAGATTACGTACCTCACTATGATATTTATATTTCGGAGCAGAGAAATTTGGCGACAGTGTGTTGTAATACAAGACAAGATTTCAGTCGAGTTTGAAATTATTAATCGAAAATTCGCAAAGTAGATTCTACGAACGGTGTTGAGTTAAATGTCACACATACGTTTTATAAATATGTAGAACTTTGATACTTTTGAATCTTTATGAATGTAAATGGTGCCTATTTTTACATAAGCAATGGTAGTTCAACAATAGTTTTCATTGCAGTAAAAAAGATTTTATCGTATTCTGTTAACTGAGAACTCGCGAAATCAAGAGATAGTCAGGTCTCATGTAATTTAAAAAAGAAAAATGAAAAACAGCGGGAAACCGAGCAAAACGAAACGACCGCGTCGAGCTGAGCATTAAAAACGCAATTTCACTCGATGATATTATCGTAAGTGCATGAATTCAGTGTCTCGTGTTGGCCGAGCAGGAGCCTTTAGGAAAATAAGTCACGCACGAAAGCACTTCATAAGCATGATGCACGTAGCGCCGCAGAACGAGAGAGAGAAAGAGAGAGGCGAAGAAAAAGGGAAGAAAAGAAGGGAAAAAAGAGAGGTAATGCCATCGATACACTCCGAAACGATCTGCTACCGGCGTTTACGAAGCTTTAACCCGCGGTGGCATCAATTCAACGAGAGTCTATATACTCCCCGTCGAAACTTTAGCATTCCGCGACTAATTATTGGTTCGTTAACGACGTACGCGGTCTATTGATTTTGACAGGCTGTCTTGCGAGGACGAAAATTTTTCCCAGTGTACGAAATCTCCGTGATATCCTCTCGCATCGAAATCGATCGTAACTCGATCTTTCCATCGATCGATTCGACGGGAGGACAAATCTGATTGCAAGTCATTCGATCGACCGGTTCAAACACGGTCCTCTCGTGGTAGCCGGTACTAACGATCGACCGCATAATCGATAATGGCGAGCAGCAGCCACGTCCACCTCAAATGGCAAATTCCCCATGAAATTAGGCGAACGGTTGGCTACTTTTACAGAAATGGATATAATCTGTACTGATGTATAGTCGTAGATCCATGTCCACGTGCACAATAAATGCCAAGAAGACATCGACTCGGGAATTTCAAATAAAACTGGAAACGTACGTTTGCTCCGGCGAGCAAAAAATAGAAATTAGAATATAAATTATTATTGCAGAAGAGTACTTGCAGAAGAGCAACTCGTAATGTTGAAATATGTCTCGTCTCACTGTAATTACAAAATATACTGTTGAAAATAATGTAGATGAAAACAATAGAAATTTTACCTACATGGTTTAAAACAAGTATAAGTATAAAGTTTATTAATTTAGGAATTGAAGAATAGACTCTCACCAGACTCTCACGCTATCGCAAATCGCTACTCGCTATAATTCTCTCACGATCTACACTCTGCCACGACTCGCTATTCTCTAGGTCTGCACTCTAACATGACTAGATTCTCTGTGTCCGAAATCTCACCTTCAAAATGGTCCTCACACTCACTCACCCACACACATACATTCTCTCTCTCTTACAATCATACCTTAATATTGTAAGGCTTAAAACTTGAGCGGCTAAAACAAATAGTCCCAAGCCTGACCATGGCAGTCCCAGCTGTGACAATCGCATAAGGAACGCAGCAGGCAATTATATCGCTCTTAGGCACACGAAGAAATTTTCCTCGCTCCACAAAATTTGACTTGTACTCTTTCTGACCACTAGAATGTTATGTGTATGTAAAGAAAGTTGGTGGTAGTACAATAAAATTCAGATTAAAGGAGAAACATAAAACAGACACAAAGGATCTGCGAAATCCTTAGAAGGAAAAAGGACACTTGAAAGTAAAAACGCGAGTTAATTGGATTCTACGCTATCTATGTTATCAAACGAGTGCTTTTGAATCGTATAACTATATATTTTTTTACATTAAAACGATTTAGACAATTACGCTAAATTCTAGATGCTTTTACCCGGCTGGTTTCTACCTCTAACGACAGTTCGCGGATCAAAATAGTCACCGAGGAACTGCGCGTTAAAAGATGTCAAATATTATACGAATATACACAGTCGTCGAGTTTCCAAACGTTTCGTCCATAACAGCATTATGCGAATAAACGTTGACCGATCGCGCAGGAATATTCAATTCCGACGGTCTTCTACGATCGTCGAATACGTAATGCGTGTTTCTAAAAGAAATTACGCCGATCCGTTCGATCGCGACACCAGGGATACGACATGAGCGCATCGCGTTGATAAATCGTTGCAACATCGGCGATCCATCAGGCCGATTTCCTTGCCCGTGATGATTAAGCGACCATCAAACGATATCGTGGAAATAGATTTCCGTTGGTCGGCCACGGTAAGGAGAGGGAGAAAAGAGCAGAGCGAAGCAACGTAAAAATGCAACGATGCGTGGCGAGGCAGTCGATGAGCGATACGACATTAAAGAAGCGATCAATAACCTAGTCGTTGTTTAATGGGCCAGCGTTAAAACGCGCCACGATTCTGCCACGATTGTCATTAAACAGCCGGATAATCACGGTGGGAACGCTCGTTAATATAGGGAATTGACTCGAGAGATCTTGTCGTCTTTGATTCCTACTCGAATCGTACATCCTCGGTCACGCGCGAAACACGTACAATTAAAGTATCATCAAGACGCAGGAAAAGGGAAAAAACGTGCGAGACGCGTGACACTCAACTCCGAGAAGGTTAATGAAACTGTTTGAACGAAACGTAACGCGAAGCGTAATCATCGTAGCTTCAACACTAACCATACCTATTTCTCCACTTTGCAATACCTATTCGTACCGTGACCGGTCATTTGACTGGTTACGAAACAAAAATAGAGACTTTCAATTTATCGTAAAGGAATAATGTACAATGTAACTTTTAAATAATGACAAAATAATCATATATTTAACATAAACAGGAAATGATTGGAGCATAGTTGCTTTCATTTAGAAGATAAGTGAAGGATGTTTCAGTTTTGCTAATATTTTGCAGATGATGGATTTCTTCTTTCTTTGATGGAATTTTTCACAGTTGTTTCATTATCTTTGAAAAATCTCATTTGCCATGTTTTTTGCGAATGCGAGATATTACGTGGATCATTTGATGTTTCTTTTTTTTTTTTCTTGAAACAATTTTTGATAGTCTATGGCAAGCTCTTCTGACAATTGAAATAAAAATTTCTGTCTTGATATATTTTGTTTCTATATTTCCTTATAAACAACTGTGTTGTTGATAGTATTGAAGAAAGAACTTGGGCATGCCACTTATAAAATTTTGATTTCACGCTGTACTTTCTCACTCTTTAATCAATCATGAAGACGCGGAATTTAGTATTATTGTAGTACGTTAGTACGTTGCTTCGAACATAGTATCATAACTTTCTTCCTTGATTTGGTCTTACAAATTGTCAGAGTGCAATCATTTGCTTTGTAAACTACTGTCGAAAAACCGTACCATATCGTTCTTTCTCGCAAGAATTCTTTTTAATAATTCTCTTTTATTGCTCCGAATAGTTCCAACTAACGTCATCCTTTTTTCTAGGAATTTTATCTCCAGCGGTGCATTTATAGCTGTTCAGATCTTAGTTGAGTTCAGAGCTGAGGTCTTGAGCAAACAACTTTACAAAAGGATGTAAATTTGTTGGCCGGTCGCAGTAAACAAGTCAGATGACAAGCTTTCCTCAATAAAAGAAAGAAGCAAAAAGAAAATGAAATAATCGAAAACTGATTAATCAGAATGTAAGAATTTTCGTAAAAAATGAACGAAAGAAATAACAATAGACGTATAATTTTTAAATTAAATTTCGAAACCGATCATTTGACCGGGTGTGGTACGATTAGTGTTAACATTAAAACCGGGAAGAAGATTATAATTAAAATTAAAAATGAAATTCCAGCTCGACGGGAAACGGGAATAACAATTTCTGTTTTTACTCGAACCGTGCGCCGACGAACGAAGAAACGATCAGTGACGAATGGTGTTTCTCGACTCGAACGATCGGAATCGTGCAAATTGGCCGCGCAGTTCGAGTTAATCAAGACGCGGCGATCGCGTGGACAATAATCTCGTTATACGCGCGTAAGCATCGACAATACGACCGCAATCGGTTGATTAATTACACGCGACGAAAACGCCGACCCGACGTGCCGGGATTAGACGTTTTTGAATTACCATCCAATTATCGTCGACTGCCCCCTCCCCGTCGGCCTTGCAACATCACGGAACGTGTTAAGGCGCCGTGTAATCGCTAATTGGGCAGGAGGGGTCGAGAGAGAACGCTAATCAAAATCCGAACAAGAAGATTGCGCTCCTAAAAGTAATGTAATTACACGTCGCGGTATCGTTCGAAGCCGATGGGGAATAGGCGAGACGGAGCGGGAAAGAGAAAGGAAAAAAGCGTGGCAAAAAGCAAACGCTCTGGTCGTACCAGCCGATCACAAACAAACACACACACACACACACACAGAGCGAAGAGGAGTGGAAGAATCATACAGTGGAAACTACAGTGGTGACGTTAAAAGGCGGAATGTACGCGCCAGGACACCTCGATTTCTTCTCCGCTGGTGAACCAGTGGGAGTACGTCGAAAACGGAGAACGAAAGAAAGAAAGAAAGAAAGAAAGAGGGGAAAAGAAAAGGAAGACGAGAACAGGTACGCGTAAAACTGGAGAAGCTGAAGCAGCCGAGAGAGTCGGCCGGTTCAACGTTGACATTCAAATGTACCGTACGATCCGGTGGGCAGCGTCCGGCTGCAGGAAGTCGTGAGCCGGCGTCTCGCGGCCGCGCAATCCACCGGCGGGAACCTGTTTGATTAAACAAAAATGTCGCCTGCGATGAAAAGAGTAGGAAACAGTAATCGTTCGGTACGTAGGAGGTGTGACGAGAGCTCGCGAGCAGAGCTGAACGAAGAGGAGAAAACGCGCGGCGCCAGAAACGGGGAGATAAAGGAAGGAAAAACGAGCGTCGAAACAGACAATCTCGAGGATCGACGTTCGGAACGACGACGATCGGCGCGTTTCACGGCGGTTTTTCCAACAACACGGCCGCGCATCGGCATCGCGAAACGAACGGCGGAATATAGATACGGCGCCGGTGGTATCAACCGCGCGCCGCCAACTTGCCGGCGATGTCCCAAGAAAAGCCGATTAAAACGGCCACGCAGCGCCGTTTTTCACCGTCGGTGTCGGTGCCGCGCACACAAAGAGAGTGTGGGATCCTCTATAAGGAAGCACAGACCCCCGATGCTGAACGGACAATGAGCGTGTGCCGCACTGGAAATGACATTTGAGCGCCTGCTCAGAGTAGAATCGAGGCGAGCGGAGGAGAGACCGCTCGGAGGGCTGTTGTTGGCAGACTGTTCGCTTCGCCAGCTCGACCGGGGAAACGAGAGAGGCAGCTCTACCTGTACGCCAATAAGAACTATCGGCTCGTTATTGCTACCTATCGGCGAACGAGAATGTTTAAAGATCGTGACTTGTGTGTCTCTCGTCGGCCGCCGGCAGCTTTGCGAATCCTCCGAACCGCGAATTTCCCGATTCCGACTCCGACATCATTGTCCGTGTCTTTCACTCTTTGGTGTTGCCTCTATCTGTAGATTCTAAAGGATCTATAGGGAACACACCGACGACCGTCAGGTGTGTGCTCAGTCGTCAGGTGTCGTTTCGCATCGACGCCGGGATAAAGACGTTACGGTACCATTAATATTTTCCCGCGCGAGCGTCGATATCCCCTATTTGTCTCTGTCGAGGCGAACCTGTTGTTCGTCTCCGGGCAACGCGTGCTTGCGTGCTCCTTTCTCGCGCGTAATAACTTCAAACGCCACGCGTTTATATCGGGAACACGCGTCCGTCGACGGGGAATAATAGCCGCGCTAACGGTTATCCCATCCAGAAGGAATTCAATTACAATCCAGTAGTTGGTCCAGTGTGTTGATCAATCAAATGTTAATGAAGTCACGTCCACGATCAGTTGGAAACAGATAGTTGTAGCACGCGAGCCTGCTGGACACACGAGCCGCGCCGCTTTTTTACGATAAATCAACCTAACGAGAATACAGAGCTGATTGGCTTCGAATACAGAGAATTGGCTTCGACCTTTTGAAACGAGATACCGCGTATCTCTGTGTGCTCGTGGCTCCACCGTGGCTTCAAACTCGAATCGACAGTCGTTAGAAGTGCTGGTCGAACGAAGAATTTGAAGAAAAAAAAAAAAGAAGAAAGAATAATCAGCCATTATTATTACAACTGAAAGAGTAAATACTTGGTCACGGCCTTTTTCTCTTCGTTCGAATTCCCGTCGATGGTCGCCGATATTGGCCAACCATTCGCGAGATTTACCGGATATTCGATACACCGGTGGAAAATGGCGGCACGGGTAAATGATTTCGACAGAGACTAACGGTGTAACGAAGGGCTGTTAACTTACTCGAGCTGTGCAACAAGTATTTATTCAAACGAATTCCATCGAGGCGGACCCGGCTCGATATTTATTTTACCTAGGCTCGATTGTCGTCGGACTAATAGTCCTACGGCTGTAACAGCCGCGTCGAGATCCGATCTATTCCCAGTGTTGTTCTAAAAGCAATGTCGAGGCATTAGACGTGGCAGTGACGTGGTAAAAGTACACGCGTGTCGCGGTGTACCGCGGTAGCTAATGGTACCTTCCTTACAAAGTACATACGTACGAACGTACGTGCACACNTTTTTTTTTTTTTTTTTTTTTTTTTGGAGGAAGCACGTTCCTGTCTTTTTACAGAACCCATCCTCGATACCTACGATTAAACTGATCGGCAAATCAACAAGCGAAAAAGTCGGAAGAGGCATGCGGCGATTTGAATCTGGAGAAGCGCGTCTAATTACCGAGGCGGCGCAGACGGAGGCGGATTAAAACGTAAACGTCAAAAAGAGGAAGGTAGAGGAAGGGGAGAGGAGCGAGGCGAGGGCAACGTATCCGCGCAACAGGCCGCGAACTCTTTACACACAATTACACGCGCGAAGCGCACGCAGGTGAACCGAGAGCCGTGGCGGATATGTCGTGGCCGGTGGATAGAAGCTGCTGCAGTGCACGCGCAGCGCATGCATGCAGTTTACCGGTACCAGCGGTAATATCGCATCGCGGTACAGCCGGCAGAGAAGAGAAGAGAAGAGAAGAGAAGAGAAGAGAGGATGGGCCGAGATTAGTTCCGATTGCCTGTGCCGCGCAGAGTTATAGAAGGGTTGCCCGGCTTCGGCCAGCAGGCATCGATCCCAACCGGCTACCGGCTTCAGCCCGTTAATGAGTCATGTTTAATTGGCGTGGGAAGCCCGCGGCTACGTCCGCCTAACGGAATTGAACTGTATCCGATGCAACAGCGCTTCCAACGACGTAAATACACNGATGCAACAGCGCTTCCAACGACGTAAATACACCAGCGTGCCGCCGATTGACCTTACGTACACGTCCGGGCATCCGATGGCAAATAATCCAACGAAAGAATTCTTAATGAGCAGTAAAATCGCGCAGCTGATTAATCGATCAGCCAGGCAGATGCACTTACGTCTTTACGTTCGCGGCAACGCGAGGGGAGGACTCGGCCTCGCAATTATCTCGCCGGAATCACCTGTTTACGCATTTAGGTGCAAAAAGAATGTGGCGAGACACACATTCTGATTTGTAATCTGATCGTTGCAGATCTGTTGGAGGAATTACAAATCTCGCCCGTAAACTCGGGAGATTTTAAATACTCGAGCAGCGTCTTTCCAAAGTGTTCCATCACGTACGTAGCCACTTGGCAGGTGTCGCGTGCATATTCCAGGCACGGCTGGCCTGGATGCTGCTTTTCGCAAGAAGCTACAGTTTTACGGTTATCTCGACGACAGCCAGCCATTCACCGTCAAATCGCGATTTCTCAGCGCGGCGACGATTCAACACTAGGCATTCGCAATACCTCTCGACGTCGACGACGACGACGACGACAGTGTCTCGCGGCAGATGGTACGCGACAGGCCATTTCAAACGATTACTGTTACACGCCAGAATTCCTCTCTCGGCTCTCTGTTGGCCAGACACATGGTATACCGGTATGCAAATAAATGGCATCGAGCGGACGCGTTTAAAAAACATACAATACGCTCGCGATACGCGGCAACGACGACGCGTGCTACGAGCCATTGTCTCCGGAGTCTAATCACGACCGCGTGTGCATTCACGAGCCACCGGTTAGACGGACGTGTAGCCTCCGGAGAAAGACTACCTTTTGCGAGAGAGGCGGTTCTCGTACTCTCCGGCGTTCTACCACGCCGCGATAGCAATAGCAATATGCATCGCGAATACCAACACGCAGTCACACCCATCATAGGAGCCCGACCCTGTGGGTGGCGCCACGTACTCGCAAATAAGTCCTACGAATAAGTCGTAAGGCCATCATCCGCGTTGCGTCCTCGTCGCGACCGACTATGAACATTCTCTCCTACGGCTAGGCATAATGCGCCCTCCGCGCCTCTGTCCCCCGTTCCTGCCTCGTAATCTAACCACCGCGGCGATTTTACAAACGCGTAACGACGCGTTAAATTCACTTTGATTCGTGGACTCGTTATATCTCACCCGGCCATTCGCTCCAGGAAGTCTCGGCGTCGTCGGGTTAACACGCTCCTTGCTCGCGACTTCTCGTCGAGTTTCTAAAGGGAGGATCGGATACTTGGATTTTTATAGTAATGAAATATCAACGCGTCCTCCTCTGATAAAATGATATATATTAAATCCGATCCGATTTTTATTCTTTAGAGTCGATTACGTGCTGCAATTAGTCGGTGGCCACCAGAGTTGTACCGAGAAGACACGCGCCTATCGTCGACGACCACCGCGACACTCGGCCGGTTATCGCTGACGTCGAATTCTCGAGACTTCGATCTTTAACCCTTTAACTGCGTGTGACGAGTTAACTCGTTATCACATAGGATGCTTTTCAGCGCGTAAGACGAGACAGTTCGTCGTGAAACTTTTTTTTTTTTATCTTCCGATACATCTTTTCACTCTTCATTTGAATGCACTTTTGGTAAGTTAACTACGCAGTAAACTGTGTTACTTTAAAGTCTAAGCAAACGTCCGACGTCGTGTTCCACTTTTACCGCTGCTTCGACGTAGAATTTCACAGTTTCGAATGAGTTGTCTTTGAGCAGATTTCGTCAGTTCTGTATTGATTTGCGATTTCTAAGCTTCGAATTCATTTGCAAATTTTATTTCCCAAATTTCACTCATTGTCAGATTTCGTCAATTCACTTCTCGGACACAGGGCGGCAGTTGACGTGTTAATTACGAATATCCCGATCGCCGACGATTATCGCAAATCGCCGTTCAGCCGTTCGCGCGGAGCGTAAGAAAGAAAAAAGAAAAAAAGAGAAGAAGCTGCGAGCGAAATCGCGGGCAAGAAAGTGTCAAGGTGTCTGGTTAGCGTGGTTCATTGGCGCGTCGCAAGTCCTTGTACGATCACGTACCTAAATCGACACCTTGCCTCGCGTTCTACACCGCTAATCGTCCTTCCGGCAGTGACGTGCCACGCGGCATACCGCGGTTCTTGCTAACAACCCTGACGTATCCCTATTAGTAGCCCGCGTGTATAAGTGTAGAGACGACTTGGTCTGGTCTTGTCGACACACATCGTGATTTGGGTGCCATCACGTACCGCGCGGAATCGAGCGGGTTTCCATTCGCGGCCAATCGACACGCGCTTCCCCGCGGTTCGATATCGATCGCTGATCGCGATCGCCGGCTTCGCGTAAACAAATGGAGATTTACACGAATCACACGGCGAGAGGGTAGCTTGCAATTGGAGGAAAAAAAATTCGACAGACGCAGAGGTGTCTCGTGGGAAAGTTGAAGCGTCTGCGAAGTATGTGAGTATTGAACTTGCGACGTAACGCGACGCGGAAAGTTGTCGGTTCTCGCGGACGCGCACGGTCGTAATTAGCGCGATGAGTCGATCGTATCAGATTTGACGCGTGGGTTGAGAAAGTTCCAGGACCGCGAGACGGTCGAGCGAGCAAACATTCGTCTGTCCTTAGTAAAGCAGTCTCGTTAATAATGAAACGAACCGTTTATTTTACACTTACTGCAAATTGAATCAACCTCGCGACAGATTAAGAACAGCGACGATGGCAACTTGAAAAGAAATAAAATGGAGAAAACCTAAACCTCGTGTTCGAACGCGATACGAGTTTGTTATAATTTATAATTTACAAGTTTCAAAGTCTTAATTCGAATTGATACGCATCTAAGATTAGATTCTACACGCTCGGAGAAACACGACCTTTGTTATTACGAAGAACAGTCAAAAAGTTTCACTCCTATTAAACATAATGAATTACTTATTTCTTCAAATTAATTGTTTATTTCATAGTATTTACAATGTATCAGCTATTCTTCTGCGTTGTTACGTTGTTACGATTAATGGTTTTGCTTCTGAGGTATGCCTTACAATTTTTTATAGTAGTGCAAGAACTATAATTATCAAGAAAAGTTAACAAAGGAATAAATTTAACTTTAAGATATTATTTTAACAAACAATTTTTTAGTGATGTCAAAATTGATTTAAAATAAAAGAATATATAAATATTGTTTATGAATAATACATAATATCAAATTATAGTAATTCATCATATAACGCTAAATACTAATAAATAATATTTACCTTTAACGTTATTTTAACTTTTTAACGTCATTTGGATATTAACGAAATTCTACAGCGCCTTCTTACGAAATTGATCTTAACAGACAGTCGGGGAAAAATGATCGTCACGCCGAAGATCGATACGTATAAACGCGGTATTAACATGTTATTAAGATGCATGACTTTGTAACAAATTTTTTAAAAATTCTTTCTACAATGAAAACTCCAAATGGCTTGAATGGAAAGATCATTAATTCTTGACTCCCTCGTACAAAATTCTAGACGGACTAGATAGTATATCCTTGCATCTTTCGATTAGGTTATCGTTGCTCGAAGCTGGAAACTAAATGTTCGCTCGGTGGACGAGGCGATCGCGCGAGGAAAGTGGCGCGTAAAATTGTAAGAAAAGCAAACGTACCTCCCTAGACGTTGGTGCCCCCAGGACGCAGGGGCTGTCCGGGCGGCGGGGCGCACTGGCCCACCGCTTGCTCGAGAGCTCGCTCTCATCCTGAAACAATAAACGTGACCTGTAATTAGACAAGACGAAGGTAAAGGTGATAGGCGGTCAGGCGTGATGAGCGCTATTACAGCAATCGTAATGGGCCCCTTGGGAACCAAATTGCTCCCCGCAGAAAATTAGCTAGAGAACAATGGAGGGAACCACCGGATAGCTTTGCGATTCCATCCTGTGTCCTGTGCGCGAAAATCCAACAATTTCGCGCCAGCGATATACGTGTCGGGCAAGTACCAAGCTAACGGAAGTGTCCTCGCGTATCGCACCAGACTTCGATTCGATTCTAGGAGAATCGATGAAATTCATCGACGACTGAAAATAACACTTGTTTCGGAGAAATTCAAAGTGCAAGAAATAGAAAAAATATAATATAAGAGAGGTGTTGAAATAATCTCTTGCCAATACAAATATAACGATTATGATTACGAACGTGAATCTATAAAATTTTCACGAAGAAATCTCTGTTCCATTAATGATGACGAGTCGAATAAATTTCAAACTGACGAAAGTATCTTTCCACATTACGCGTGTGTACGTGCAAACTAGATGCACACGAAAAAATGCAAATCGCGCAGGTACTTTCCGTTTAATCACGCGATTACGCGTAAAATTCGAACGATCGAAACGCGCGCGAAGATTATTGCCCGTCGGACAATGGTTTTCCATTAAACTGTGTCTGATACGTCGCGAATGGTAATAAGCCTGCGTTAGAGAGATCGATATTCCGTCGCGTTTATTCGCGTGTAAATTTCCCCGTTTCGACACGGGATCCCCCGACAAGCGTAGCGTAAAAACCGCAATCTGTATCGCGTTTCTTCTTTTTTTCGTTCTTCCAGACCGCGCATCGCGACGCAACAGCGAGGAAAAGACGAAAAGAACGAATCACCGACGCGAATCGATGCGAACACCTCGCGGAATTGCACTCCGCGACACGATTAAACTCGCACACTCGGCCAGGGAATAGCAAGGACGCTCTAATGGATGAATTACACCAGTCATTTGGATTGAAAGGGAAGGAAGAAACGGTGACGATCTCGTCGCTGCGCTCGGATAATTAAGATCGCATCCCACTGCTGTGTCAACGCGAACGTTGCTTTGCATCGCGTCTCGCGACAGCAAATCCCGAATGAAAGGACAGAGACGGAGCTGATGCTGATGATCTTTTCAAATTCATTTTTTTCACATTCTGAAAGGTTCTGTTTGTTGTACGGACCGAGTTTTGTAACAAGGTTTCTTTACGCTAATTTTATAACGTAAGATTCATCGATGATCAGTTGTTATTCAAAGCATGAGCGTCCAACCCTTTAGATCTTCTGGGCCTCATTGGCCAACAAAAATTTAAAGGAGAACCTAATTTTTTTATCAGCTGTAACCTACATTATCTATGAAGATATTGGTTACGATACATTGATTAGAAATGTCTATTTGTATTAATTAAAAGAAATATGAAAATTTTTAACGAGCTTGTTTCTTAGATACCAGTTCATCTGGTTTGATACAAACAGTGGTAATGCGCGTCTAAAATTTTTCTTTTTATTTTATTTTTTCTTTTCCTGTGCTTGTTGATATGGGTATTCCCCAAAAGGGACATCATAAACAGTGCAAGTTTGTGAAACGCTGAATATTTTTCTATAGGCAAATGTAGTTTATAAAAATCTGATAAAGACACTTGGATAAATTTTTCCTCGAGTTGTCTATCTAATACATTCCATTTGCATGTTGCTGGCAACATATTGATATCAACTGAGGATGGCAGAGTAGCAAATATGCCAACCGTCTAAAATAAAAAATATTCGCTGGCTCTTAACACTAAATTGGTTAAAATTAAAATAATTAAACTTCTTACTCAATTATTCCAATTTAGGTTATACAGCGCGTGAATGAAGTCTAAGGGACACGCTTAAGAGTAGATGCTAGAGAAAGTTCTCCGTTCGTCGATTTCCCGATTAAAATTGCCGATCGCTTCTTTCGTGTTTATGACGTGCGGACAAATCTTACGTAAACGAAATCTGAAATCTTGTAGAACGTCCGTGCGTTTGCCTCGGACAAGTGGACTAATAAAGCTGTCTCGTTGGAAGGAAAATCGAACGTATACTCCCGAGTATAAACGTTGCACGCCTCGCCTCGCCTCGCCGTCAAATGACAAATTGCAAAATATTGTCGCGTTACTACGCGAGCCTTTTATAAAATCAAATGAAACAGATTCGACTTTCCTTACGTAACGAGCCGCACCTTGTCATTTAATTAACAAACGTTATCTAGAAGCCTGGGTGTGCAATCTACGAACGTCTCTATTCACGATTAAAAGGCAATCGAATCCGCGAGAGTCGATCGTAAAATTAGAGAGGGAACGAGCGACAGGTCGGTGGCTGACAGGGTGACACATACGTACACATCGCGTACGTTTCGTTATTTATTCACTTACATGCCCGTATTCTAGCAGCTCGATGCGTTATTATCCCCTTGTTGTTATTACATATTGAATTATTACGCGGCAATTGCAACAGCTCTCGGCAATGTTACGTTTACTTTCGCTAGATTTCTCCTATTTTCCGTAATGCGGCGAGATTGCCGGTGAAATTGAATCGGCTCCTTTGGACACGGTAGTAACGATCCAAATATAGACGCGTTCCCCGCTCTAGACGCGTCGATTATGCTTGCAAAAAAAAAAAAGGGAAAAGAAAAATATCCAGCCACCTCGGCGAATCCTCGCTTCCACGTCGGAGATCGATAAAACAATTTTAGCTCGCGGTGATTGCGTCATTATGCACCGCGGAAGAACGCGATTCAGACGAACCACATGTACGGACAGTCTATTCTTCGAAATCCTTTTTTCTAAGTAAGATCATTTTAAAAATAAGATCTCTGAAAGTCATTATTTTTTTGTTTTCCTCGACGCGTCGTGAATGCGCGGCGCTCGCGCGACAAGTCGCGATTAAATGTAAATGCGACTAATAGGACTGAGGCGAAGCCCGGTAAAAATCCGGGCCTTGAAAAGGAAAATTCCTAATTAACGAGCCGGAGAGAGGCACGAGCTGCCTGTTAATTATCGGGCTGTACGGTCGATCCGTGTTTATGAACGCGGGGCATAAACGCCGGGCACGGAGGCGTGCACGCACGTTGACTCCGCTCCGGCCTTCCTCTCCTTTTCCCACGCCACACGTCTTTAGCTCGCGCTAATGGCTATCGGTTGAGAGCTTTTGAAAGCTCGGCCGCTGCCTCCTGGTAAAAGTCGATCGGCCGTAATCCGTTTTCTCGCACGGCCGAATATCACGCGGCGATCGATCCGCGCGCGCTTCTGGCCCATAAATTACAAGTTTCGGTCATAAAAAAACGGCACTATGAAAGTGATTTGCGCGAAGGAACTTGGAGATAAACCGGCGAGAAATCCGTCTCCGTCGTCTTCGTCGTGCCCTTCCTGCCGCCGAGAACCGCGGGCGGTGGGGCGGCTTTGAAATAATGCATGAAATCATCGACGAATGCGAGAGCGCGCCGCGCCAGCGGCCGTTCTCCATATGCAGCTGCTAGCAATAAGGAGGTGAAACGGTTTGCGTAACAGACGGGCATTAGCGGAATATTTATAACATTAATCGGTCGAGCCGGGCTGATTACGCGGACACCGATCCCCGTTAATCCGATTTCGTCCCCAATCTTTGTGCCTCCGTGTGTTTCATTATCCCGATCGCGATGCAAGAATATATGTGTGTGTGTGTGTGTGTGTGTGTCGTCCTCCGTGAAATTTAGGTTGCCCTCCTCGATGTAGCTTATCCTCGGTATTTCGTCGATAAATCTCCATCGGCTTGAGAAAGAAAAAAAACCAGCCGAGTTGACGAACTCGTACGTGCATACGTTGCCGCGTACTCGATCATGTTGTCAATGGTAATGCAGACAAAGTACACAAGACGCGTGAACTCGATAGTAATTCTCTGTTAACGGAGTTTAAGAACTCCGTACCTGACTCGAACATAAAAAATGTTGTTATAATACGTATCAGACACCTCGATGCCTCGATGCGAGTTCAACGTTGGGATTGAAAGGAAGAAAAGAAGAAAGGAAGATCGTAAGAAGCAATCACTTGCTAACCGATTTATGTACGTTGGAACGCGATTCACCGTGCACACGCAACTTCCAATAGGAAAGTCGATGACGCTGGAAACACGCCGGGATTTATACCGGATGCCGGCAATATCCTGAACAGAAATATGGAATGCGGGAGAGACTACCGTGCGCCAACGATCGGCCCGTTCAATGAAAGAAGACAATGGAGGACTTGATTTATGAGGGCATTACCGACAACCCACGTACATGCTTAGATCTACATATTATACCAATATTCTCAATGTTTACTGGCCGGGCACTACCGCTATCCTCGTACACGATGCGATTCAGAGGTTAGCCGCATCCTCCTATCCGGACAGTCAACCGGTACACGCTGTCCCGCACGAATATTCAGAGGATTCTCTCGGGCAATCCGTTGCCGACGTCTCTCGTGACCGTTCCAGAGGACTCTGACGATCCTCACAGTTCTTTCTCAACTTGTTGCTCCTCTGTATGCTCTTCTGAGAATCCTCCGCGTCGCGGACGTGTTTTTTTCTCTTGGTACGTACTGACAACATCTTTTCCCGGGGAAAAAGTTGTCGTCGGACTATGAATTTTCATGTGTTTATGGGAAATTTCAGAAATGCATTAAAATTGGATGAAACAAAACGTATGAATTCGCCAGAAAATTCTTCGCAGTCTGCTTACACGCGATACAGTAGAAGGACGTCGCATTGAACAATTAAATTAAATGCTAGGATCACTTCTGTCGTCGTCTAGAATCTAGGATCTCAAATTTTCAAGTCCAAGATCATACCACAAACATATCTGAATGTATTTTTTCATAAGCTACCGTCGATGAAATAAAAAAAAAAATAGATAGAAAATAACTCCAAAAAGACATTAAGAAATGATATTTTTGAAAAGTTTTTCCATCTGATTGTACTGTCACCAATAGAGAAGATATTCAGGTAGCCTGGTTCTTTGGCGAACCCCGTACATATTACAAAAGAAAATACTTTTCTGTGTGAAACTTTCGATGCCAGGAGAGCGTCGCTTCCCTCAGTCACACCTTGATGACATTCCGCGCTGCATTTGGTACGTTCCTCGAGAGGAAGAGCGCGGCGACGCTTTTTTCTTTTCGTTTATCCCGCCCACGAGGACAGAACGATAAATCATGAACGGTACGAAAAGGGGGAAAAAGACGAACGACGCGCACAGAGGGGAAGCCATAAACATTGTGTCAGTGGATCGGCACGTTGTATCAAACGTTGAGTCATTGGCGAAACGGGACGGGTCGTAAAACGAGAGGAAAAAGAACGGAAGTGAAGCAGGTCCTTGGACGTAAATCACGGGACGCGGTTAACGCAATAAGGAGGATATAATGATGACATATATCATCGTACTAGTAGTAGGGCCCCGTACTAGTAGTACGATCACGCTGAGAGCGATGCTCGCTAAGAAATGGCCAGAACTGTCCTTTCTTCTCCCTCCGACCGTTTCGTTCGATTATAATTGAGCGATTCGTCCGAATAAGTCGTTAAAAATAACTCGAATCTGCCCTGGTGTAATGTAACTTTTTTCTCGAATTATTCTGAAATGGATTTTGGTCCGAGGTTCGACCAAATGCTCTCGGTGAAAATCGGCGGGAGAATTTATTCGGTTCGAATGGAGAAATCTCAGGAGTTTCAAATCGGTTGAATCAAACAAATTGGATGAATGTTGATAAATTTAATTTTATATATAGAGAGAGGGAAAAACTTTAGGGATAATGCATTTATGCACTATTGTTTTGGCGGAGCCTATAGACAAGCGTATAGTAAAAAATAATTAAAATTCAGTTAAGGTTGACAAAAACTAGAGAAACAGAGAGAAGAATAGGCAGTGAAAATGTAAATCTTTCTCGACGAAACAAGCAGAACGGACTCTTCGGTATCGCGAATATTTGCATACGAGAAGCACCTAAACTTGATTGCGTATATCAAGGCTCGTTCGCTGTACACACGCTCATTTCGAGCACGAATACCGTGGCAGAGGACGGAGGAATAATTAGCGATGCTCGAGCAGAGAGCCATACGCGTGCCAAGGCGACTTAATTACAAATTTCGAAACGTCAAATTCGCCAGGAAGCCACGGAGATGGAAAAAGGTTAATTAATTTTTTGAGGGGGGGGGAGCGGCTAGTTGCTCAGCAAGCTGTTTCACGCGTCAACCAAAACTACCGCGACGTAATTGAAATAAACACGATGTTAATTACGTCGTTTCCTTTCTTCCCTTCCCGCTTTATCTCGCTTTGTTTATCCAGTAGAAAATTGCAGAAACTCGACACTCGACGGTGACACGAGTTTACGAGTGCGTGTGACAATGAGTTTAGAGATCCATATATATTTCATTTTATACTTCTTTCACTCTCGCACTTTCAGAGACACCTAAAAGCTTTTAGAGAATCGCTGGAGTACGATTTTCGCGGGTTTTCCCGTTTCAGTAGAACGATCGGTAGATTTTTCACGGCACGGAGCCCGGGTGAAAGTTTCAAGGCGGGCTCGGTATTTGCAGCGGACACGAAAGCAACGACGAGACTCGTCAGGTCGAGCGAACCTCTGCAACGTGCACTCGACAAATCTTTGCGCCAGCACGTAACGCAAATCATGCGGCAGAAGTGTGGCACGTGTTGTCAGCGCGGCAACATGTATCGTACTTACGTATGCACGCGTGTAATGGAAGCTAGCCGGCTCGCGCGATTGCATAACGAGGGGATTTCAGTTTAAATATGGAAGCTGTCAATCTTCCCCTCCTAGGCTGCACGCTGTAATTAATAATAATTGCCTGCTCTCTTTGCCGCTCCAGTTGTTACCTTCGTTTTGATGGCTGATTAGTGCCGCATGCTCCGTAAACGAAGCAGCCGAATTAAAAAATATCTCTCTCTCTCTCTCTCTCTTCGATCTGATGCTGATTGAAATTCGTTGAAAGGATCGTTGTCTTTGATATCTTCGTAGAAATCGTTCGTTTTCACAGGACGGTGTAATTTTTCGATCGTTTCTCGCCTTCGACTTTTTTGCAGACGGAGCAACGATTAAACAGGCTACATCGTAAAAGCGAACATCGATTAAATGCAGATCTCGACCAGAGCGAGAGAGCGATCGCGGCGGATCATGCAAGTAGAACACGGCACGTGTTGTCAGACTCGGTGTGTACGTGACCGTAGGTGTATTAAGCTGCACGAGTTTCCTTCGATTACACCAGCGGAACGTGCTCGAAATAAATGTTAAAATCACGATCGGGCTCGTGTTAAATGCGAGCTGATCGTAACTCGATCCATCGATATCGTCCTTCTCCCCCCTTCCTCTCGAGAGATTGCTCATCCTTCGTCGGAGTCAAACATCGCATTTGCTTCCTCTGCGAAAAACGTTGATCTCCAACGGTTTCGTGAAGAAAGTAGTAATTTTTATATTCCAGATGAAACGTTTTTAATCGGAAATTTCTAACTGGCCATATCTGCTGACAATATTTTTATCGACGTACGTTTGAATAAGAAAAAAAAACACCTAACACGCTTCTTCCATCGTCAAGTTCACCGTCATATTAACAGTACGTCTTAATTCTCAGTTATATTAATTAGCACGTCTTACATTCGACAAGGTAAACTGTTGGAAAACGTCTTGCCTCGAAAACGAACGAACTTGTCTCATCGTCAGTAGTACAACCAAATATCAACGTAGACCATCCACGAAAATAAAAATACTGCCGAAATTTTCACCTGTGTGTGCGTGCCTGTTTACAAAAAGTACAAAAACCATAACCATCTCGAAAGTGTTCGAACAAGCCCGAAGTTGATTACTTACAAAGCACCGACACCGACATTATTTCCACCGAACGAGAAAGAACGAAGCGACTCGACGAAAATTCATTAATGGCAAACAAGACTTTTACGATGGCAGATATTTCGCGATACAAGAGCGAAAAATAACTACAATCGCAGTAATTGATTCGACCGAACGGACGAGACCGGTATCATCGGTTAGGTGCGGTTCCAGACAAATGAGTATAACGTTGTCGTTACGATCCTGGGTACATGGTTAAGTATCACAAACCCGTTCTTCTACTCCGCTGCGAAAGTGGAATATCGAAGCTCGAGGCTTGTTACAATTCCTTTTAACGCTGTTAAATTCCTCTTAACTTTCGTCTGGCGAAAATAAAAAGCGGCAGTAAAACTCGCCAACGCCATTCCACGCAGACACAGTGGATCACTCGGCATGAATAAAAGCCGTAACTTGTCATTAATATCGAACAAAGTCGAATTCTACGAGTTCATAGTGTGAACTCGTATTCTTTCTCCGTTTCATTCGTTTCATGTGCTCTTTTCTCTCTCCTCCGACACGAACACTAGAACTAAAGCATAAAATTTATTGAAGTACAGAGAGTAGGAAGACGTTTAGAATACAACAAGGCCTTCGAAAAATCATTCAAACCTCTAAAACTGTACCGTTTGTAAGTTTATAAAATTCCAATAGGGAGCTACGAATTGTTCCAATTCGAGAGCTAATACGTAGAGTAGAACGAGAAGGTGTTGGCGAATTTTTGCGACTGACACGCGGCAGGAACGAAACTTTTCGCGCTTCTCGTACCGCGGGCTTCCTATGAAACAATGCACACCCACCGTGGCGCGCGTTGGTGTAACAATGTCTTGGCGCCACAAAGGTACAGTGATATATCTGTGAGCCGAGGTCGGTTACTTAAACTTCATTGAAACCGCGAACAACAATGACTTTCTCCCGCGAGTCGAAAGGAGGAAGTCGAAGCCGATGTCGGCTTACAACTATTCGCCGTGCTCGTGACGCTTCTGTTCCATCGGCCAGACCCGGCGAAACAAAAAGAAAAATCAATTATTTATTTCGCGCACGCTAAACAGCCTAACGTCGTGGATAGTGAAAGGATGGCTTACAACTATTCGCCGTGCTCGTGACGCTTCTGTTCCATCGGCCAGACCCGGCGAAACAAAAAGAAAAATCAATTATTTATTTCGCGCACGCTAAACAGCCTAACGTCGTGGATAGTGAAAGGAAGAGACCGAACGTTCCTTTCCGTAAGGGATGACTTTCGATCGATCAAACTACCAGCTGTAAGAGCAACGTTTCTCTCCCGACATCGAACAAATTGTTGTTCAACAGCAACGATTTTTCAGTGAAAAACAATTTCATCAATTTATACAAAAACTGAATCTTCGGTAATGTAGAGATTAGATATATATATATTAACGGACAGGACAAGGCAGCGAATACAAATTANGGGCGGGAAGAAAAAGAGAAAAAGGAAGAGAAAAAGCACCACGACCATATTAAAATTAGTAGAAACAGATACGATGACTCACCATGAAAACCATGAACCTTGATTGCAGGTTGGCGCTCTCGATGTAAGTCACCGTTTCCAGCCACCGTGCTCGCCTGTGTACGCTGTTCACTTCCTTTCTCCGTTTCAATCGTTTTCCTGGGATATTAATTCACTTCACAGCCGAGAACTCGATCGGTCAGTCCACTTCGATGATCACAACTCGATTGCACTCTGTCCAATCTTGTGGATATATACTCTCGCAAGGAGAACGCGCAGTTAACGCACCGATAATAACGTAAAAGAAACCGATGAACGAGCGGAGAAAATCGTCGTGGAAAGAAAAAAGAAAGGAAAAAAAACAGTACGATGTGAAAATAATTGCCGATAATTCGACACTTATCGCTCCTTCGATTATGTTATACTTTTTTTTTTTCTATATGCGTATATGTACGTGTGTGTGTGTTGTGTGTGTGTGTGTTTGTGTGTGTTTGTGTGTGTGCTTGTATCTATATATGTGTGTATGTATATATACGGTGTATATTCGTCATGCCTGTTGAACGACACGTGAATGTATCGTCTATTTAATTTAACTATCTAAGTAACTTATTAATTGGCTATCGGTGGCGACAGATACAGATACTGGCTCTCTACTGGCATCTGATTGGCATACTGGCATGAATACTGGCCCGTTCGGCGTACGTCACCTGCAACATACAAACGTACGTATCTGCATTAGAAATTAGTCTGCACGGTTGCAGAAAACTTAACCAGTAACGGCAAGGTTTTATCATAATTCTGTTCGTTTCTCGTTCCTACTAAATTAAAATCCTGGAACGGAGAACTGAAGGCGAGTAATTGTTCCACATTCTAAAATGTTCTCATTCTCGTTTTTCCGCTATTCCACGTCCATCAAACGCCGAGAGACGACGTTTCTTTCTATTTGCGTAGTTAACATTGATTCTCCCGTAGTTCGCGTAGTTTGCGGAGTTTCTTCCAGATGCAGAAAGATTTAAATGTAGACTGCGAATCTGCCCGTAGAGTGCGGGAAAATATTACGTACAAAAGGCGAAGAATCGTCGTTTTACAGCATCGTTACGGGAAATGCAACAAACTGCAACGTAATAACAACGGCATCGCTTTGACAGGCGTGGTCGCCACAGTACCGAGCCAGGCCCGTGACGCACCCGGTCTTTATTTAAATCATTCGATCCGTCACGCTATAATCGATTAACGCTAATAGTCGGGAAAATGGACTCGACCGTTGCACCGATGCACCGAGATGCACAATTTCCACCTACCG